>JAODAL010030261.1:0-50235 GCA_025379985.1 Phyllomedusa bahiana | reverse complement strand
GTACAAAATCAGAAGAAACCGGGCCCAGGAGAACAAGCCGAGTCAGGCGGGTAAGCAAGCAAAAAAAGACAACAAAGAAAAGAAAAAGGCAGGGGGGAAATATGCGGCGCATTTGGGAAATCATTATTTACTTGGGGAATGTATTTCCGATGGAAATCCGCTAAATTTTACATTGCAAATACTGTCACAAATGTGGATGTATTTGCAATGAATCCGAGGGATTTGCGCCCACAAAATTCCCCCTGTAAAAAAAAAAAGATTGATCATTTTAAAGAAGTATTAAATAAAAGACATATCCAAGTGCTCAACAATTAAATCAATGTTTTTAGTAAATTTGTACCCCAAAAACAAATGAAAAATATACTCTCCTAAAAAATTTCTCCACTATAAAATATTCCAAAAGTCCGTGACAATTACCTTTTAAATAAAAAAAAACCCAATGCAGATGTTGTACAGATGTTTTCTTACATTTTTTCCAAAACTTAATTTAGATGTATTTGGGCTGCTTTCCACTTTAATGCTTTTCAGTTATACACCAAAAGGCAGCCCGACGGTCTGTGTTTCCCCAAGGGGATTTCTTGTTTAAATTATTTTTCTTCTTGACAAATCATTTTTTTTAGTAGTGTCTGCTGTAAAAGGTAGAACTGTAAACATTGCAAAAATTTCCGCACCCCACTTCGCTTCTCCGCTAATAGCCAATTAAATGGGTTCGTTTTTCGGAGCTGTAAACGCGGGAATACGCCTCCTTTGCCGCCCCAAAATCATGCATCCCGGGATTTTCAAATTTTCCCCCGGCCCCCCCCCGAACGCCCATAGCCGCCCACTGCACGCCCATTTATGTTGGGGGGCCCTCCCAAAGTGGCGAAGGTTGCCCTAACACGCATCCCTGCTCCGACAGTTATTCGGCAGGTGGGGCATCCCCAGTCTAAAACAGGACAGACTCCGATCATACATGGTCCCTATGCGTACAACTGAGCTCCCGTGCAAACAGACGACGACTGCAATAAGAGTTTTTAAATTTAATGGATTAATAGGCAGCCTTTCACCCTGAAAAAAGCTAATTTACTATAAAATATTTATAAAACATTTGCGAAAACGAGCTCTTTGCGGAAAACAACGCACGGACTTCAAAAAAAAATTTTTAAAAGTTAAAAAAAACGGGGACAATTTCCCCCTACCAGAGGTCTTCTGGCCAAAAAAAGGAAAAAAAACAATCTATTTCAATTGAAGTTCACGAACACACTGAGCCAAAATACCCTTCCTTTCAATCCTCCCCTCCTTCCCACCCCCCCCCCCCCGCACCCATCCTCCCCCCCCCTCTCCCCCGCAGCCCCACACACCAGTAAAACCTTAAAACTTCTCTAACAAAAATAAGAAGGAAATTTTTAATCTATCCTTTTCTAAGGTGTAGGTAGGGGATGGTTTTTTGTATTAGAGGAGCTATTTCAAGCTTTAAAATTTCAAGCTTCTGTAAAGTGGATAGACAAGAATGACTCAAACAGGAAATGCATTGCATAGATAAAAAAAGGTCACGTGATTTTGCAGCCAATGAGATCCATAAACGCAAAGGTGAGTTGTACATCCACCTCCCCCCCCCTCATCCTGGGAGCGATTGTCTGGGCTCCAAAAATGACAGGAAAACTGAAAATGGCCGATAAAATAATTATCTGAAAGATTGTCACCTAAACTTTGCGTAACAAAAATTTTTCCCTAACCCAAAAACCGTGCCCATTTCTCTTTTGTCGTTAAATCGCTCATCAGGAACCTTTTGACAATAACTGAACACATCTCCCAGGGGCAGGGTCATACCTCCTCGGGCAGTGCGGACACCATGTTCCCCCATTGTCAGTCACCATGGTTTTGTTTTTCTTGTGCGGAGGAAGCCACACATCGATTTCTTGTTGAATGGCGCGGAGCAGTTCCTCCCCTGTGTGACTTTGTTTGCCCAGCCAAACCTGGTGTAGTACTGCATGACACCGCTGTGCCCTGCACATGTGGTATGATGGAGCAGCATTTAGACTTGTGGAGGCTGAGGTGGTGGTGGAGGAGGAGGCGGACATTGGCGCAGGAGCAGCAGTTTGGAGGAGAAAGTGGCATCTCCTGTCCAAGTTGTTGGTGTGGCTGGGCAGGAAGCACATTCACCCAGTACTGTCCCTGACCATAGTTACAGCTCCACACGTCCGCACTGCTGTGCATCTTGGAAGAAACCGATAGGCGCAAGGACTGGCCCACTTTCTGTTCTACATATTTGTGAAGGGCTGGTACTGCCTTTTTGGAAAAGAAACTACAGCTTGGAACTCTCCACCTTGGCTCAGCACAAGCCATTAGTTCTCTGAACGGTGCAGAGTCCACCACTTGGAAAGGAAGGGACTGCAGTACCAACAACTTGGACAGGAGCACTGTCAGCTTCTGCACCTTAGGATGGTGGGACGCATGCTGTTGTGGCGAGGAGCAGGAGCACAAACCACCTGCTCACATATTGCTGCACAAACGCCGCTCATATTCATCACTGAACCATCTGCTGTATCTTTTCTTTCTCCTGCTTCTTGCTGCAGGTGACATCTCTCCTAACCCCGGCCCACCCTCCATTACTGCTCATCCCACCTCCTCCTCCCATAGAAACCCTGCTAACCTAATTGCTATTCGCTGTACATCTTTTCCAGTCCCTTTGAAATGTGCTCTGTGGAACGCCCGATCCGTCTGCAACAAACTCACTGCTGTTCATGACCTGTTTCTCTCCAACTCCCTCAACCTGCTGGCCCTCACAGAAACATGGCTCCAGCCATCTGACACCGCTTCCCTTGCCGCTCTCACCTATGGCGGCCTACACTTCACCCACACCCCCAGACCTGAGAACAAGCCAGGTGGAGGTGTTGGCATACTCCTTTCTCCACACTGCACTTACCAAGTCATTCCCCCTGCACCCTCACTCACTTTCCCCTCCTTTGAGGTCCACACCCTCAGACTCTTTCAGCCATTTTCCCTCAGACTCGCGGTTCTGTACAGACCCCCTGGCTCACCCCGCCAGTTTCTAGATCATTTTGCTGCCTGGCTCCCTCACTTCCTCTCTAATGAAATACCCACTCTCATCATGGGTGACTTTAACATCCCTATTGATGACCCCATGTCTCCCTCTGCCTCTCAGATCCTTTCACTAACCTCTTCTCTTGGCCTCTCGCAGTTTACTAACTCTCCCACCCACAAGGATGGGAACTCTCTGGATCTGGTTTTCTGTAACCATTCCTCAATCTCTAACTTTAATAATTCTCCTTACACTCTCTCTGATCACAATCTTATTTCCTTCACTATTACTAATTCTCACCCATCTCTGGACACACCTGCCCGTCTCCCATTCAGAAATATCCACTCCATGAACACTCAGGAATTCACAGATGCCATACAGTCCTCACTGCCCCCAATCTCCTCCTTCTCCTGCCCTGAACTGGCGTCCAAACAATATAATGAAACTCTCTATACCAGACTCGCCATCTGCAGCGATGTTCCAGATGTGGCGTGAGCGCGTCTGGGAGAAGTCGAAGCTACCTGCCAGACTTCTCCACACAAATTCATGCTCAGGATTTATCAAACGCCCTTCACTGCACCCAAACAAGAACATATTTCACCTCCCCATCGCACACCTTACACAACAACCCTAGAACGGCCTGTTTGGACCACCACACACTCCCTTGTACTAAGGCCCTCTGAAAAAGCTCAAGGCTCCGTCCACATGACCTCTGTGCTGAACCGTGGCCACATCAGTTTCAAAAGAGAACAATTGACAAATCCAGGCAAGAACACATCTCATCTCAAATCAAACCAGCCAAGAGACATGCCAGCCATCTGGTCCCTCAGCCCGCCACTTCCCCCAGCCTACTCTCAGCTCTTGAAGCCCGAACGACAGAAGAAGGAAAGTGTCTCAGGCTTCTGCTGACGGCGGTCGCCCCACACCTGCTCTCACAATGGTGCGACGACCCCATTGCCTCCCACCTTGTACCAGTCTATCTACTCCAAGCTATCCTCTTCCCTCTCACCGTTACTAACATGCAAAATCTGTAACCCTCTCTCTCTCCTCTGTGATCTTCCACATCTCCTTAAACATGCTGTTATAACTCCCTTACTGAAAAAGCCCACTCTGGAACCCATCCAGCGCTGATAACATGACCGACCCATGTCTCCTAACCTTGCCCTTCATGCTACCAAACTCTCTGCTGAACGCTTGGTCATACTCTCGCCTAATCGCGCTATCTCTCTGCTATCTCGCACTTCTTCTCGATCCCTTGCAATCAGTTTCCATTCACCGCGCACCCTGACTCTCCAATCGGCGAAACTGCTCTTGGCAAAAGTCCACATTTATTCATCCGTAACAGCTAAAATCTCATGGCAACTACTCATTGTTAGCTTCTTCTGGATCTCCATCTGCTAGTGCGTTTGACACTGTTGATACACCAACTTCACACCATCAGCTCAGCATCCCAATCGGCGCGCTCCAGACACCGCTCTCTCTTGGATCTCATCTTACCTTTCTAACCGCATCCTTACAGTGTCCTCTTGTTGCAGGATTCTAACCCCCTCCTCTTCCTCATTTGCTGTCGGGCGGTACCTCAGGGTCCGATTCTATTTTGTCCTCAATCCTCCTTTTCACTCTAGCAAAAACGGCCCCCATTGGACACCAACTCATCAGCCAGATTTGCCTTCCCAGTACCATCTGTCTTCCGCTGTCTTCTGACATCATGTCCTCCCTGTATCTCTAAACTAAACTTCACTAAAACTGACTTCCTAGTTATACGCCAACCATCTACTAACAGACCTAACCCTGCCCTTTCTGTCTCAGTGTGTGGCACCACCATAACAACTCCTACGCAGCAGGCCCGCTGTCAGGGGGTTATACTAGATTCCAATCTGTCTTTTCATCCCTATATCCAATCCCTTGCCCGCTCCTGTCATCTGCACTCAAGAACATCTCCTGAATCCTCCTTTTCTTCTCACTGTGGAAACAACTCAAACTCTCATTGTTGCTCTTATCACTCTCGTCTTGACTACTGCAACTCCCTGCTTATCTGTCTCCCCTGTGCAAACTCTCGCCCCTCTCCAGTCTGTCCTGAATGCAGCATCCAGGCTTTCTTTCTTTCCAGCCGCTATGACGATTGCTTCTACCCTGTGGATCAGTCACTGCACTGTTTGCCTATCCAGTACAGGAAACAACATAAACTCATCACTCTCCACATCAAAAGCTCTCCACAACACCTGCTCCTCCCTACATCTCCTCCCTCATCTCTCGTTCTACCACCCTACCCTCGCTCTCTATCCGCTCTGCTGATTATATCCATGTTCAACTCATCAATCATCAAACCTCCCCATGCCCGCCCAAGACTTTCACACCGTGCGGCACCAGTTTCTCTGAACATGCTACCACGGGCGTTCATGCACACTCAAAACTCGACATAGCTTTAAAAAAGGGCCCTGAAACACATCCTCTTCTCAGTCTGGGCCCTACCAGAATCCCCTAAATACAAACACGACCCCCCTCCCCCCAACCTCCCTAGCGCACTTAACTTGTATTAGAATGTACTGTTTGGGTGGCAGTTCATCCCGAATTCTACGTATAACAACCCCATATTTATGTTCACTTGGCTGGACTCATTTTAATTCTAGCACTTCTTACCCTCGTCACTCCTGTACAAACCCTAATAGATTTGTAAAGCTCTTGCGAGCAGGGCCCTCTCACCTTTGTGTCTCATCTTGTAAGTTAGCTTTTCATTGTTCAAGTGTATTTATTTGTCTGTACCACACCGTCCAAATTGGAAAGTGCTTCGGAATATGTTGGCGCTATATAGAATATAAGAATTATTATTATTATTATTATTATTTATTATCTGGACCCGGAGATGATGGCAAAGACAAAACAGCTCCTTCCGGCAGAGGTGGTGAGCCTTGGACTGACTGAAATGGCATATGCGTGCCACTAGGTGTGCTGCTGGTGCTGCGGCGCAAGGATGGACCACCACATCTGGAGACAACGTTTTCTCCCAGGCCACTGGAAGGTGACCGCTGCATGTGATTGACGCAGGGCCTGGTGCCAACGTTAGTCTCCCTGGCCAATGCTTCTCTTTCCTGCCCACAGATTCCTACATATACACATTTCGGCCTTCCTCTGGTTCCTTATAGCAAAAAACTGCCACAGCCACCGAGTATGATTACTACACCCCGCCACGCTCGCACTGAGTGACTACTTACTGCCGCTGCCTGCTACTCGCTGTGCCCCTGTGCCGGCTTCTTTCTTGGACCCTTGCGACGCGGATTTTCTACCCCGTGGACCATATTGGCTCCCGACTCGCACTGCTGCCACCCTGCTGACTCTCGGACCAAATGGCCACCTAGCGACAACTTGCTTGGCTGCGCCGCTCGCACAGACACAACAAGCTGCCACCCTCCATCTCTCCCCCGATGATAATTATGAGTGCTGAAGCCTTGCTGCAACCCGCACCCAAGTGCGCATCGGACTACATCGTCATCGATTTGTGTTTGCCTCATCTCTGCTATTCTTCCTCATGTTCTCCAGTATGCAGACCTGACTGCTTGCAACACCAACACTCTCATGCCACTCTCCAGATCACTACTTTCCCACATACTGCAAGAAGCAGCAGATGGCTGACCCCACCTCTAACGCTTTCCAAGCAGCTGCTGACTGTCTTCCAAGAGAGTTTTCGTCCCTCCGCTGTAATAAGTATGCGCTGAGCCCAGACCACATAGTTAGATCTCTGACTGAGGGGAACCGAATGGTCAGAGGCGGGTTGAGGACAGGTGAGGGCCGCTGAACCGCTCAGGCCATGCCAACAATTGGTTGTTTCTGACTGTTGCCAAGAAACCGACCACTTGTTGGGTTTGGTCAGCATGTCATCTGGGCAGGAAGTGGAGTCACTCTATCAACCAATCAAGAACCCTTGGATTGCTGGTCAACACATGGACGCTAGATGACACCGGCAGATCTCGTCTCACCCAGTCACTGCGACATCTCCTTACTGTGCTGCGACCTGTGCCTGCTCCAGGAAAGTTTGTGCCACTGCCACTTGCAATTGTGAAGGCCTGCACTCATCTCAGTATGACATACTGTTTGAGACAAAAAATTAAATTAGCCCTGGGTATGAAATACCAAACAGATACAACCAATGTACAATTAGGCATAATATGGGACCAAAAAAATAACTGACAACCTCTGTATTTTATAGTCCAAATAACCGCGCACACCTCAAGAAGTTACAAATTAAGCCTTGTGTATAAAATATCGAACATAAAACAAACAGAGTGTAAAATTAGGCGTAAATGGGACCAAAAAATACAGACCATACCACTGTAACTTAACTCCCAACATATACATCCCCACACTCAAGAAGTTAAATAAGCCTTTGGTAGAAAATAATGCCTACCATAAAAATTCAGACGTAAATTAGGCGTATAAGGGAACAAAATAAAAATAGACACCTCTCGCATTTTGAGTGCAAAATAACCCACAATCAAGGAGTATAAATTAAGAGCTTCGTTAGTTAAATAACCCTACAGAACAACCAGATGTAATTGAAGGCATATATGGGGACACAAGAAGTACACTCCACCCTGGTCTTTTTCCCCCCCATCCGAGAGCTGATCAAATACAGAAAGTTTACTTTTACAACATAACGTTCAATACACAAAGTATCTCGCTGCAGCAGCCAGCAAGATGCTTGATGCCGAGTATACACAGGAGAAGTTTGGAGGATTTAAAGGGTAAATCTGTCAAACAAATGTTATTTATTTTTTTTATTTTTATTTATTGCGAACAGAAATAATTGTGTGTTAATTTTTTCTAAATTTTCTTAGTATATTTTTTTATTTCTCATTCATTTGAGCGTGAACAATATTAAAACATCTGCATAAAATTTTCAATATTTCCCCACTCTTAAGGCCACCAGAGGAGCACACCAAGAAAAAAAGAGCCGTTTTTCTCATGAGGACCAGAGCAGCATGTGCACATTCCTCGACTACACACCTATACTCTACTCCACTGCGAACAAACCACCACCCAACTTGGTATGGGCCTAGTGGTCTCTGTGAGTGACCGCCTCACAACCCTACCACGCCAACCCCAGCTGTCATCGCTGCATAAGGCGAATGAGGGAGGTGCAAATCTCCTAAGAGAACTATAGACCCCATTCCTTGAGATTCTAGGTTGACAGTCGAGAGAACCACCAATTACAGACAGCATTGCAACAGTCTTATCCTGATTAGTCTGAAAAGGTAAAATTCCAGAAGTGAAATTGTATTACATCTTAGGGGATGATACACTAAACGTCCAATTAAAACGTCTATTATCTCTGAGAAGCCGACTTTCCGTGTTACATTTACACAGCGATTATGAAGAGGATAATGTGTTTTGGGGTACCGTCTAGACACGTTACCTACCCAAAACAGGACCCCAAACCCGCATCAGAATAATAAATGGTCTAAAAGCTCTGTGCAATAGAGGACCCTATAGAGACTGCATAATGCTGAGCGCCAGTGTCTCCACGCAACACAAGTAAAATATGATGATAAAGCTAAAAGCTAAGTGATCTCTGTATGTGTGGTGTCTCACTGGGCTGTCGGATCCCGTTCCATGAAGTGACATATCAATTCTTGGTCCAAAAGACGCAGCAGGGAGCCCTATGGTAAAACTAAAAGTCGATCCTGGTGCAGAGCCCACACACGGATCCAAACACACAGCTTCGTTTTGCATCCGAAAGACGCTTCAAATTTTTCTGGATGCACTTTTCGGACTCAACACGGATCCAAAAGCGGATCCAAAGATGCCGTGTGCACAAACCTTACTCTATTCACTAGTGGATATGCGGAAAGCAAACGCCACAGTATATCTCATCCCCTGCTCACAGGTATCCACAGGTGGCCAAGGTCCATAGACCCTTAAGAACTAATATTCATCTGTTCACAATGTGGGAACATTATAGGCTCTGTCTCTCCTGCATGGCACAAAAAAAGACCTGAAAACCAATCCCTCAAAAAACCTTCATAAAACTGAGTTTTTTTGTCCCCGGACGGTCAAAAGCTGTTGAAAACAACGTCCATTTATGGCGCGTTTTTGCTTGTCTTCAAGTCCTGGTTTTTTAATGTCTGCATAAATCAAGCATTGGGTTGACTCCACCCTACAAAAGGGTATGTACAGCACATAATTGCATTTATGGGTCCGTGTTGGTTCAGAAAATCGGATCCAAAGACACTAGAGCAACAATCAGTATCCAAAAATAGATCCAACATGTATCCCAACATGCCAGCTACTGTGTGTTTTGCTGTGAGTTGGATGCAGCGGATCACTCCATATAGTTTTTAAATAGGGGCTTTCCTGCTGCGTCTTTAGATCCAGAATCTATTTCATATTCGTGGAACAGATCCAAAAGATGGATCCGAAAAAAGCAATGAGACACATATCAGAGATCACTCGTCTGAACTCCAATAACTTATTTCATATTAAAAGCAATGTAAATCACACTGCTATTTGTTAGATACGTGTTTGAGTCTGACAGAATCGGATTTTAGCGTCAAAATCTGCAGCTAAACTGAGTTTAGCGTCAAAATCCGCAGCGATATGAAATTTAGCATCAAAATCTGCAGCGAAATGGATTTTAACGTCAAAATCCGCAGCGAACGGAGTTTAGCGTCAAAATCCGCCGGAAACAGAGTTTAGCGGCAAATCCACACGAAACGGAGTTTAGCGCGTCAAAATCCACAGCGAAACGGAGTTAGTGTCAAATTCTGCAGCGAAAACGGAATTAAAACGTCAAAATCCGCAGCGAAAGAGTTTTAGCGTCAAAATCCACCGGGAATCCAGAGTTATGCGTCAAAATCCGCAGCGAAACGGAGTTTAGTGTCAAAATCTGCAGCGAAACGGAGTTTAACGTCAAAATCCGCAGCGAACGGAGTTTAGCGTCAAAATCCACCGGGAAACAGAGTTTAGCGTAAAAATCCGCAACGAAACGGAGTTGAGTGTCAAAATCTGCCAGCGAAAACCGGAAGTTTAACCGTCAAAAATCCGCCAGCGAACGTAGGTTTAGGCGTCAAAATCCACCGGGAAACAGAGTTTAGCGTCAAAATCCGCAGCGAAACGGAGTTTAGTGTCAAAATCCGCAGCGAAACGGAGTTTAACGTCAAAATCCAA
The DNA here is from genome assembly GCA_025379985.1 of Phyllomedusa bahiana. Taxonomy (NCBI): domain Eukaryota; kingdom Metazoa; phylum Chordata; class Amphibia; order Anura; family Hylidae; genus Phyllomedusa; species Phyllomedusa bahiana. The sequence goes on along the minus strand of JAODAL010030261.1, from coordinate 40,052 downwards.
ATCCGCAGCGAACGTAGGTTAGTAGAGTCAAAATCCACCGGAAACAGAGTTTAGCGTGTTTTCCCCAAAGTAAGGACAGCGTCAACATTCTTTTTACCACCAAAATCCCACTCTGCTTACTTTCGGGGTTAATGTCCCTTATATTGGGCAGGTATATGGCCCCCATACACGGTAATAGGCAGTTATATGTCCCACAATAAGCAGATTATAGGCAGGTATATGGCCCCTTGGCAGGTATATGGCCCCATAGGCAGGTATAGTGGCAGCTGTAGGCAGGGTATAGGGCCTGCTTGTAGGCAAGGTATAGGGCAGTATAGGCAGCTTTAGGCAGGTATCAAATGGCAGCTGTAGGCAGGTAATAGGGCCGCTGTAGGTAGCGTATAGGCAGCTGTAGGCAGGTTATAGGCAGCTGTAGGCAGTATAGGGCAGGGTATAAGGCAGCGGTATATGGCAGCTGTAGGCAGTATAGGGCAGGCCTGTAGGCAATAAATATCATAAATAAAAAAACAAACAATCACTTACTCTGGATCCCCGTCTCCCGCCTCTCCGCTCTGCTCTATCTCTTCCGACACAATCGATGTACATCATCAGGCCGCGCACGCAGCGTGATGACACACGCTGCCTGTGCCGGGAGCCCCCGGGAAACAGCCGCGAGTCGGGCGGCCCGCCCGGAGGCCACTGCGGAGCACGGAGCGCTCGCTTTGTCCCCCGCAGTGGTATCCCTTCACCTATATGCGCTCCGAGGATCGCATATAGGTGAAGGAATCGCGAAGTGCCCGGGCCAGCCAGCGCCCGGACACTGTGCGCTGTACTCGGCATTCAGTTTATATGCGCTCCCTGAGGAGCCGCATATAGCTGAAGTGTCCCTGTCGGCGCCCGGCCATCGCAGCGCCCGAGCGCAGAAAAACGTAACAGTTTACTACGTCTACTTTCGGGGTACGTCTTACATTAGTCGACGTCCCTAAACTCCCCGCTACGTCTTACTATCGGGGGTGTCTTACTATCGGGGAAACACGGTAGAGGCAAAATCCGCAGCGAATGGAGTTTAGCGTCATAATCCGCAACGAAATAGAGTTTAGAAATGGAGTTTAGCGTCAAAATCTGCAGCGAACGGAGTTTAGTGTCAGAATCCGCATCGTAACGGAGTTTAGTGTCAAAATCCACATCGAAACGGAGTTTAGCGTCAAAATCCCCGGCGAAACGGAGTTTAGCGTCAAAATCCGCAACGAACAGAGTTTAGCATCAAAATCCGCAGCGAAACGGATTTTAGAGGCAAAATCCGCAGCGAATGGAGTTTAGCGTCATAATCCGCAAAGAAATAGAATTTAGAAACGGAGTTTAGCGTCAAAATCTGCAAAGAAATAGAGTTTAAAAAACGGATTTTAGCGTCAAAATCTGCAGCGAACGGAGTTTAGCGTCAGAATCCGCATCGAAACGGAGTTTAGCGTCAAAATCCCCGGCGAACGGAGTTTAGCGGCAAAATCCGCAAATAAACGGATTTTAGTGCCAAAATCCGCAGCAAAATGGAGTTTAGCATCAAAATCCGCGGCGAAATGGAGTTTAGCATCAAATTCCGCAAAGAAACGGAGTTTAACGTCAAAATTTGCGGAGAACGGAGTTACGCGTCAAAATCCGCAAAGAAACAGAGTTTAGCGGCAAAAATCCGCAGCGAACAGATTTTAGCGGCAAAATCCGCAGCAAACAGAGTGAAGCTTTAAAATCCGCAAAGAAATAGAGTTTAGAAACGGAGTTTAGCGGCAAAATCCGCAGCAAAACGGAGTTTCGCGTCAAAATCTGCAGCGAGACGGAGTTTAGCGTCAAGATCTGTAAAGAAACGGAATTTAGCGTCAAAATCCGTAACAACTGGATTTTAGCGTCAAAATCTGTGAAAAAATGGATTTTAGCGGCAAAATCTGTAAAGAATCGAATTTTCAGCATCAGAAGCGAAAGAACTTTATTAGCACCAAAATCCATAAAGAAAAGGATTTTAGCGCCAAAATCGGTAAAAAAAGATTTTTTTGGTGTCAGAAGTGAGAGAATTTTATTAGTGTCAAAATCTGTAAATAAAAGGATTTTAGTGCAAACATCCGTAAAAAAAAGAAAAACTATTCTTGTGCCAAAATCCATTATAAAAAGCATTTTTAACAACAGAAGCAAGAGAACTAAAATTAGCACAAAAATTGGTAGCGACAAAAGCAAAATCACTTTATTAGGAACAAGGACACGTCGGACACTTGTCTGCTTCTTCTCTGGCAGCCTTGCGAGCAGACTTTAGTAGCTGCTCCTCTGGGCTCCCAAAGCCAGGGTTCCCTGCCCCCTGCAGACAAAACATGCTGAGCTCAAGGGGGGGAGGGGGGAGGACTCTCATGAACTAATAGACGGGAATCTCTGAAGTTTTTTCCTGCATTATTTATTTATGGCAGTTTCCTTGTGCCCTGCAATCACACAGCAGGGGGTTTCTAAAGGGGGGAGGGCTCAACACACAGGAATCTGAAATCTCTTTACAGGCTCAAAATTTAAAAAATTAACAAAAAATAAAAAAAAGATGATAGAAAACACACACATTACTGAAAAACAAAAAAAATTGGGGCCCAAAATTCCCTTTAAGATGCGCCGTTTTTAAAGGGTCTGTCGCACAGAGCCCACCGGCGCGATTGGCTTATGTCATTGAGGGTGTTCCTTTCTTCCTCCCACGTTTTTGGCCCATGTAACCCCATGTGTGGGGCCATTTTACTAATAAAAAAAACTTTTTTCCCCGCGAATCCCCCTAAACTTTGGAAATTGTGCAGAACAGAAGTTTTCCTAAAATTCAAAACAAATTCCATTTCGTTGAATCATTCGCCACTCTACTTAGTACCAAAACTGGTTAAAAGGGGCTAAGGAAACCAAGTTAATGTTTTGGAGGGGCCCTTCACAAAGCCTACTCAACCCTATTAAAATTTTGGGGAAAAGCTGAAAAAGCAGGTCCCAGAAATGTGCCCTACAAACATGGCTCAGTTACCACCTTTTCTGTCAGGAGAAATGGGCCAAAATTCCCCCAAAAATATTGTGGAAGCTTGGGAAATGATATCCAGAAATTTTGACTAAAGTTAAGATTAAGGGCAATGCTTTTTAAATACTAATGAAATGTATGGAAATTTTTTGATTCGCAAAAAGTAATAAAAATGCCTTAAACATTCCTCTCTCATTATTGCATTTGAAAAAATTAATATTTTTGGAAATCCTAATTGACTAAAAAACGGGTAAGGTTTTATTTTTTTTATGCCCCGATAGTGGAATAACTGCTTCTGTCTTTTTATTAGTGTATAAAAAATTTCTGGTTTTAACTGTACATCCACCATTAAATAGTTAATCCCCCCATTAGGTAATTAAGTAGGCCCTTAAGCTTACCAGTAATGTTTAAGGAGCTTATTTTATATGGTTGTTTGCGGAATCCAGTTTCAACTCTTTATTCCTGTGCACAAAGTGGAACCAATGGCAAAAAGTAGTACAGAAAATTTAAAGGGAATCTTTTTCAGCTCCAGCCATAAATAAAATCCAATATTTTAGTTTTTCAAATCCTAAACACGGGTAAAAAATGGTAGTGCATCACCCTTATGTGTTACGAACCACAGCTGTGAAGAGGATGTGAACAAGAACCTAATTGCTTCGTAATGTGTAAGCCCCATTTCACACGGCTTATTCAAGTCGTAATTGCAAATTCGCCCAATTTTGTAAGGGGGCGGGCGCGGGGGGGGGGGCCCGGGGCCCCGCGGCCCCATAGATTTTCATTTCCACGGCACGTTTTTGCGCCTGGATTAAGTGATGTCGTTTCCCCCCCACCGGGGCTTCGCCGAGCGGGGAGGAGGACGGATCCACTGCTCTATGAGAACTGTGGATTACCTTAATTACTGCAATGGGATTGGGCCGTACTGCAGCGAAAATCCGGGTCAGAAAGGCGCCAATCCCGCCGGAAAAAAAGCCGTGTAACGGCCCCTAAATGATTTTTTTGAAATCCATTTTTTTTCCCTTTGTGTTTTTGGTTTTGAAAAAAAAAATTTATTAAAATTTTTTCTATATGCTGGAGCATAGAGAATTGGCCCTTTATAACACAGGCCTCCATAAAGTAGCTAGTTAGATAGGACCCCTGGCAGGCAGGTAGCCCCCCCTGGTAATAAGGTAAGTATAGAAGCTCCCTTAGTATGTAGGGAGGTATACAGCCCCCCTCAGTAGATAGGTTCCCTCATAAAGTAGGTTGGTAGATCATTTCCCATTAGGTATGTATTTAGACCCATTGGTAGGTAGGTATATAGGGCCCTCCAGAGGGTAGGTAAGTATAAAAGACCCCTCAGTAGGTGAGTATATAAATCCTCAGTAGGTAGGCATACAGATCTTCCTCAGAAGGTAGGTATATAGTCCTCTATTTGGTAGGTAGGTATAATGGGCCCCCTCAAAAAGTAGGTATTTAGGCCCCTTCAGTAAGTGCTAATGGGTCCCTCATTAATGGGATATAGGGTCCCCTCAATGATAAGAGGAAAATTGTTTGGGCCCCCTGTAGTAGGAGGTATATAAGGCCCCTCAGCAGGTGGGAAGGTATATAGGGGTCCCAAAGTAGATAGGTATATAGGGTACCCTGATAGGGACGTTGGGAGGGGATTTATCCCTCCCTATACCTTATCCTCCCTTCCCCATTCAACTGAATTTGGGAAGGTGCCCCTCTTTAGGCCATAACTTTGAGGGGCCTTGGCTTGGGGCCTAGTTAAGCTAGCAGTGCAAGTGACATGATGATGTCAGAGTTCAAAAAGGGTTTAGATGCATTTGGAGCGTAAAAATAACAATTATGTGTAGGGTTTGGAGGGGGTCATTTATCCCCGGGATTTTTCGATTGCCAAATTGGAGTCAGGAAGGAATTTTTCCCTAAAATGAGGAGAATTGCCTCTGCCTCATTGGGGTTTTTTTGCCTTCCTCTGGATCAGCATTTTAGCAAAATAGGATGAACTGGATGGACGTCTTATCTTTTTTCGGCCTTACAAACTATGTAACTATGTCCCTTCATTGTGCTGCCTGTGCATTGGCAAACTGTAGTTGTTGGCGGAGCAGGGATCCGATGCTCAAGTCTCAATTGTATGCGCATCATGAGAACGCACATACAATTGACATATTCAGCAGGGTAGTAAGCCTTGGACTTGTTCTTTCTACCAAACCTGTGAAACAAGGGCGCAGTAGCTGATAGTAGCAGCAGGCTCCCTCTTGTTTAACATTTTGGCCAAGTCTGGTAAGGCAGTAATACTAGCACTGCCCCATTGGCTGCCCTGAACACTTTTACAAAAAAAGTTTTTCCTTATCACAACATTTGGGCCCCTACTGATCATCCCCATTAACAGTGGTAAAACACTTACTTAAAAAAAAAGTTGATTATAAAGCGTCAAGCAACTGATATCCTCAAAACAGTGCACTAATTTTTGCCCCCTTGGACTTTTTTGTGTTGTACTTGGCCCCCCCTTTTTAAATTTATAAAAAAAAGTAAAAAAGTATAAAACTCTGGTGTATGAAATGTAATGGAGCCTACCTGTAGACAAAGGTGTATTGATTTGTTCCCTGCAGCTCTATGGTCATCTGTAATAATGTTTAATGAGCCACCTAACTTGATTGTAATTAAATATTAACCCCTTCCTGACGGACGGTCATAATAATATGACTCTAAACTTTTTTCCTCTTTGCCTTCTGAAACTTTTTTATTTTTCCACCTACATAGACACATGGGGGGGCTTTTTTTTTTTTGTGGGAAAAAGATGTCCCTTTTCTAAGGGTTTTTATTCATACTCCCAAAGGGGGGGGAAAATATTACTGGGGGGGAAAAAAAAATTTCTAAGTGGGGAAAAATATAAAAAAAAAAAATACTTGCGCCTTGTTTACAGGAGTTTTTTTTTAAAACGGGGGTTAAATCTTCGGAAAAAAAGAAGGGGTTTCGGAAATTTACGGTTTATATGGGTTGGTTTATCAAAACATGCATGATTTTCGTTTGTTTTTTTAACGTAAAAAAAATTCCAAATGTTTTCTATTTTTGAAATTTCCCAAAATGGGAAAGGGGGGGGGATTTGAATTTTTTAATTTATTTTTTTTTTTTTTTCCCCCCCTTAAAATTTTTTATTTTTTTTTAAAACTTTTACGGGGCCCACTTCAGCACTAGGGGGCACGATTTTTAAATAAGCCTAATGCATTGAATAGAAAAAGTTAGGGGGTAAAGATGGCGGTTTTCCCCATTTCCCTGCCGGGGGTTGGAAGTGGGGAAATTCAAAACAGGGCAGCGAGGGAAAAGCCTTCAAAAGGGATTCCCCGCTGCCATTTTCCCCAACCCGATTGCAGTGGGGAAAAAGGGGTGGGGCCCCACCTTTTTCCCCATTTATTTTGACCCGGGGCCTTCTTCGCCACGGGGGGTCAAAAGGGGTTTTTAAACCCCCGGGGGCAACCCCCCCCCCGCTTTAACCCCGGGGTTGTTAGCTGCAATTATCCGCTCACACCCGCAGGCTGGATACACCCTTTGCGGAAAGGGGGTTTTTAAAAGGGTTGATTTCCCCAAATTTTTCAAGAGCCAAAACCCGCTTCGGCCCTAAAATTTTCAGGGTTTAGGTGTTTTTAGAAAAATTCCGTTGGGTTAAAGATGGGGGGAATCGATTCTAACGTGCAAAAAAAATTTCGGTTCTGCTTTGAAGCTAAAGGGATTAGGGTGATTCGCGGGAAAAAAAGAATGTTTTTTAATTGAAAAAAATTGGCTAAAAAGCACTTGGCGTTTCGGGGGGAAAGAGAACTTGGGGGAAAAAAGGCAGACCCAAAATTGATATTTGAAGACATCAACCCCAATCGGGGACCGGGGGGATTTCCCTTTGACGTCACAGCCTATAAAGTACGGACCCCTTGCTCACCCCTCACACTGTTTTTCCTTGTGCCGTGACATGCAGCCAGTGTGGGATGGGGGGTCTGGGGACCCAAAGGGGAGTTGACCCTTGGGGGGCCCCACCCTACTGTACATGAAAATATTAAGGGGCCTCTCGGACAAAAGGGTTAGTCAACATTTGTCAGTCTAAAATATCTTTAGAAACAGGGCTAATTTGCTCTATCCTTATCCCCCCACCCCCCTTAACAATACCCCCTCCATTTTTTCCCTTGGGTTTCACGAAACTCGCCCCCCTTCTAAAATAAACACAGCAAAAAAAGTGAATTTGTAACTCCTACCCAAGGGTCACAAGGTGTTCCCCATTTTTTATTTTCGGGAACATTTTACTCTGCCAAATTCGCGCGCTGTTTTAAAAATTTTTCAACATCCCCTATGGGCGCCCAAAAAGCGGTCAGACACCAGCTCAGGTAAAACCCCTACAACATTGCCATTAGAGCCCAAAGAGGGGTCGGGACACCAGGTCGGTAAAAACCTACAAAAAACCCCCATATAGAGACCCCCATAGGGGCAGAAAAAGTAAGGAATCCCCCTACAACGGGGGGACTTATAGGGGACCACATAGAGGGTTTGTCACCAGCTCGGGTTTTAAAACCCTTCAACATCACCATTTAGAACCACTAGAGGTCGACACCGTTTGGGTTTAACTTACAACCCCGCATATGGGAGCCCAAAATATAAGGTTACAAAATTTCCCCAAAAAAAATTGGGAATCTGCAAGCAGAAAAAAGAGTGACTTTTTTATCACTTTTAATTTACTATTTTGCCATAGGCAAACTTAAACTCTATCAGTTCTCTATCTGTTAAACACTAAAACGTAACTTTTATTATATATAACTCTTAACCTCTATACACTATTTAAAAAACCTGATCTCTAACCTCATCATTTAACCCTTTTTGCTTCTGAGAGAGGAATAACTCCCTTTCTATTATCAGGTCTGGTGGAACCCCACCTACTAACAGGGGAGCCTTATATCTATAGCAAAGTACTAGCTCCAGTAAGGGATCCCAAGCCAACTACTTGGGCAGTCGTCCCTAATCTCATAGACACAGAACAAATAAGGCCCCCTCCTTGTGACACCGTCTGCAGCAGGTGACACTTGTAGACAGAGGTGAGAGATCACAATTTAAAACGTCATATCTGACCTCGCAGACATGTTTCGCCAGCTAACCTGGCTTTATCAAGGCTTAGAGGTCCGATCACATGTGGTCTGAGCTCACTTCCTTTTATATCATGTTAGGTAAACACCCCGTTCAGGTGCTCACCAATTAGCCATCAGAGAATCCAAATAAAACCTCGCCACCTTCTAAAATAAACACCAGCAAGAAAGTAGAAGTGTAACTCCTATCACAGGGTCACAAGGTGTTCCCTCACTTTTATTATCAGGGACACATGTACTCTGCCACTATACGCGCGCTGATATAACCTACAACACTGCCATATAGCGACCACATAGCGGTCAGACACCAGCTCAGGTATAACCTACAACACTGCCATATAGAGACCAAAGAGAGGTCAGACACCAGCTCAGGTATAACCTACAACACCACCATATAGAGACCACATAGAGGTCAGACACCAGCTCAGGTATAACCAGGGGCGTTGCTAGGGTCCTAAAACATCCGGGGCTCGGGCCCTTTGTGTTTTTCTGGGTAGGGCTGGGTTCACACGACATTTTTCGCGCCTCATTGTGAACTGCGGATGTTTTTTTACAGAGAAAAACCTTCTGTTCCTGTCACTAATTTTCTGCACATCCCACACAGATCCCGTCTATCTCCTCAGCAGTCACTGTACAGTAAAAATCACCAATGACAAATTTACTTTTTCAGAACTTCTCACCTTCATATGACAATACCCCTAAACAGTCACCAAATAATCCACCGATACATGGAGCAAATCTACCAGACAAGTGATTGTTACTAAAACCCTCCTACAAAACCAAGACCCCAAACTATTACTACTTAAGGCTCAAATAATCCTGCCAGACCCTGACCGAACGCAACCCCCACATGTGACTACCAGCTGTACACAGGCTCTGATTACATATACCACCGCCATACAGGGGCCATATAGTGGTAGATACTAGTTGTATGTAGGCTCTGCAGACATATAAGTGATTACACTGCAGTTACATCTAGTGATTCACCGGAGACGTCTTTTCTGATCAGCGTCGTTCACTTTCCCTTTTCTTCTCCATCCGGTTCACACCTTCATGCTGATTGCTCCTGGCCAAGACTTAGAATCCTCACATTTCCAGCAACTCCTTAATTATAGATATAGCAGTCTCCTCAGTTAGGTATATAGGGGCACTGAAGCAGTATATGGGGCCACAGGCAGATATATGGGGCCACAGGCAGATATATAGGGCCAAAGGCAGTATATAGGGGGGCACAGGCAGTATATGGGGCCACAGGCAGGTATATAGGGGCACTGAGGCAGTATATGGGGCCACAGGCAGTATATGGGGGCACTGAGGCAGTATATAGGGGCCACAAGAAGGTATATAGGGGCACTGAGGCAGAATATAAGGTCACTGAGGCGGTATATGGGGGCCACAGGCAGGTATATAGGGACACAGGCAGTATATGGGGGCCACAGGCAGGTATATAGGGACACAGGCAGTATATGGGGGCCACAGGCAGGTATATAGGGACACAGGCAGTATATGGGGGCCACAGGCAGGTATATAGGGACACAGGCAGTATATGGGGGCCACAGGCAGGTATATAGGTGCACAGGCAGCATATGGTGGCCACAGGCAGGCATATGGTGGCCACAGGCAGGCGTATGGGGGCCACAGGCAGGCGTATGGGGGCCACAGGCAGGGATATGGGGGCCACAGGCAGCATATGGGGGCCACAGGCAGGGATATGGGAGCCACAGGCAGGGATATGGGAGCCACAGGCAGGGATATGGGGGCCACAGGCAGGGATATGGGAGCCACAGGCAGGGATATGGGGGCCACAGGCAGGGATATGGGGGCCACAGGCAGAATATGGGGGCCACAGGCAGGGATATGGGGGCCACAGGCAGAATATGGGGCCACAGGCAGGCATTATAGGGGCACAGGCAGCATATGGGGGCCACAGAGAGGGATATGGGGGCCACAGGCAGGCATTATAGGGGCACAGACAGGGATATGGGGGCCACGGGCAGTATATGGGGGCACAGGCAGGGATATGGGGACCACAGGCAGCATATGGGGGCCACAGGCAGGCATTATAGGGGCACAGACCGGAATATGGGGGCCACAGGCAGGGATATGGGGGCTACAGGCAGCATATGGGGGCCACAGGCAGGCATTATAGGGGCACAGGCAGGGATTATAGGAGCACAGGCAGCATATGGGGGCACAGGCAGGGATATGGGGGCCACAGGCAGTATTATTGGGGGCCACAGGCAGGGATATGGGGGCCACAGGCAGGGATATGGGGCCACGGGCAGTATATGGGGGCACAGGTAGGCATATAGGGACACAGGCAGGGATATGGAGGCCACAGGCAGTATATGGGGGCCACATGCTTGGATATGGGGGCCACAGGCAGTATATGGGGCCACGGGCAGCATATGGGGGCCAAAGGCAGGATATGGGGGCCACAGGCAGGCATTATAGGGGCACAGGCAGTATATGGGGGCACTGAGGCAGGTAAACGCGTTAAAAATAACAACATTAATACTCACCTTAACTCCCCCGCCGAGCGCGCTCTGTCCTCTTCAGCCCGCGCTCCTCTGGCAGCTCCTCGGGCGCACGGCCTATGACGCGCTGTGCGCCCGAGGAGAGGCAGCGTCGCGATGACATCACGTCATCGCAACGCTGCCGGCTGAGGCGCACGGGGCCGCGGCGGGTCCTCAGCGCTGTGAGGACCCGGCGGCCCCGCAGTGTCGGACCCAGAGCCGGTCCGACACTGTCTGCGGAGCAGGGAGCGCTCGCTCTCTGCCCCGCAGAAGCCGTCAGCTGAGTGTGCGTCCAGCGGACGCACATGCAGCTGTAGAGCCAGTCGGTGCTCCAGGCCCAGCGCAGAGGCCTGGAGCCCGGGAGACTCGGGGCACAGGGGGTTTTATTCGGGGCCCGAGCCCCGAATAAAACAGCCTAGCGACGCCCCTAGGTATAACCTACAACACCGACATATAGAGACCACATAGAGGTTTGATACCAGCTCAGGTATAACCTACAACATCACCATATAGAGACCACATAGAGGTCAGACACCAGGTCAGGTATAACCTACAACACCGCCATATAGAGACACATAGAGGTCAGACACCAGGTCAGGTAAACAAATACAAATGCCGGATATCCTGGTGCTGAGCCACTACAGGGCCTGCGCCGTGAGGAACTCCAAATCCCGGTTGCGGTGAAAACATACACAACTTTATTGAAGATTAAAATAAGCAGCGCACAAACAATGCCACAGGATGCCTGCACTAGACAGACGCGTTTCGAGCGTGTCGCTCTTGTTCACAGTCAACATGAGGTACTTAGCTGCTATAATTTAAAACAACTTAAAACCAATCAGATGCAGGGTTAATGATCACATGTTCAAATGCTAGATAGGTAACATTATTGTACTCTCTTAAAGGGGAAAGCACCCAAGATGGTATGCAGCAATATGTAAATATGGTATATAGAGGGCATAGTGGGCATGGTATTTGATTGGCATAATTTTTAATATATATATATAGTAGGTCGGTGCGATAGTTTAAGCCTTGCGGTTTTCTGGTACCCAATATGAGTATCCAGTATGCTTCTCTCTGTCTTAGTTTTTTTTCCCAATTTCCTCCCCTATTGGGGCTTGTAACATGCTCTATAGCATAAAATTTGAAACTGGTTAGGTTTCCTTGGTGACATTCAAGAAAGTGTTTTGTCGCACCTGATGCCGATTCATTGCCTTTTCTGATGCCAGCTATGTGCTCCATGATTCGAATTTTTACCTTTCTTTTGGTGCTACCCACATATTTTTTTTGGCATATGGTACATTCGATAATATATATGACATGGTGTGTATTGCAGTTGATAAACTGTTTGATTTCAAATTTTTCCATGTCAGTATGATTACCGAATGTTTTAGTTTTTATGCTAAGGCTGCATGTGTTGCATCTATTGCCCCCGCGCTTGAAGAAGCCTTTTTGTTTTAGCCATATTTTGCCTTGAGGGGTCTCTCTAACAAAAGTGCTAGGGGATATAATATTGCCTATTGTTTGGTTCTTTTTGGGAACACATGCTACTCCTTCTTTTAAGATTTCTGAAATAATTTCGTCCTGACGGAGTATGTTGAGATTTTTATAGAATATAGATTTTATTTCCCTAAAATTCTTGCTAAATTTGGTGGAAAATACCAGTTTATTTGAGTGATGTGCTTTATTTTCATTATATTTGGAATTTTCCAACAATTGTAATTGTGTTTTAGCACCAATTTTGGCTTTCGCTCTTTTTATCTCTTTTTTGGTATAACCTCTCTTCTCTAATCTAGAGTCAATGTTGTTAACTGATTCTTTGAAATCTGAGTCCTGGGTACAGAGTCTACGAGCCCTCACATATTCTCCATAGGGTATGGCCCCAATTGTACTGGGCGAATGACAACTGTTTGCTTTGAGGATGGAGTTTCCAGAGTTTGGTTTACGGTACATTGTGGTTATTATCGTACCATTCTCAATATCCCCTTTTAGTAGAATGTCCAAGAATGGGATCTCATATTTGTCCCATTTGCCCATGAACCGTAGATTAAAATGATTAAGATTTAAATACTCCAGAAAGGGTTGTATGAGCGCTACATCGCGACCCCAAATAAGCAAGAGGTCATTGATGTAGCGCCCATACCAGACAATGCATCCCAAATAAGGATTATTCTCATGATATATTGCATGGTGCTCCCACCATGCCATGGTGATATTGGCCAGAGAGGGCGAGGCAGTGGCACCCATAGGTGCCCCCACTAGTTGTAAATAGTAATTTTTTTCACATTTGAAAAAAATTAGCAAGAATTCTATGGACATGAGCAGAAATTCTTGTAAGTTAGAATCATAGCCCAACCCAGCCTTTTACCCCATGAAAGCCAGGGTACCTGCTATGGAAGTTTTCCAAAACGTTATGGAGCGGGACCTAATGGCATTACAAAGAAAAAATAATCAAAGATTGAGGAATAAAAAACAAGGGGAAAAAAACAACCTTACATGGTCACAAAGAAAAGCCCTAAAAGAGATAAAAGACAACAATAATTGGGTTATTAAGAGGGATGACAAAGGGGGGCAACTGTGGTGATGGATGGCTGGCCTCTATACTATGCAAATATATAAGATTCTAGAGGACACACAAACATACCTTAGATTGGATGCAAATCCCACTGAACATTTTCGTAGAAAGCTAGACCGGCTATTGAGTGAGGGTTTGTCCTGGGGGGTTATCACTGAAAAACATAAAAAATACCTTTTAGGCAACGATTACGTAGTCCCAGTATTTTATGGAGACCCTAAGGTGCATAAAAACTCTTTCCCTCCCAGTTTAGCAATCAATCGCTCTGTGAGAGACTCAACATCTGGGTAGACCAACATCTACAGCCCGTAGTGCGAAAATTACCTGGCTACATAAAGGACACTAAATCCATCTTGAAAACCATGGTAGGTAGGCAATGGCAAAGTAGCTATACGTGGATAAGCTGTGATGTCATTAGCTTATATTCATCTATACCCCACGACATTGTTATTGTTGCAGTAGCATTCTTCCTTAAACATCATAGTAACTATGATTCTATACTTACAAGAATTTCTGCTCATGTCCATAGAATTCTTGCTTAAAAGTAATTTTTTTTCACATTTGAAAAAAATTACTATTTACAACTAGTGGGGGGCACCTATGGGTGCCACTGCCTCGCCCTCTCTGGCCAATATCACCATGGCATGGTGGGAGCACCATGCAATATTATCACGAGAATAATCCTTATTTGGGATGCATTGTCTGGTATGGGCGCTACATCAATGACCTCTTGCTTATTTGGGGTCGCGATGTAGCGCTCATACAACCCTTTCTGGAGTATTTAAATCTTAATCATTTTAATCTACGGTTCACGGGCAAATGGGACAAATATGAGATCCCATTCTTGGACATATTCTACTAAAGGGGATATTGAGAATGGTACGTATAATAACACAATGTACGTAAACCAAACTTGAAACTCCATCCTCAAAGCAAACAGTTGTCATTCGCCCAGTACAATTGGGGCCATACCCTATGGAGAATATGTGAGGGCTCGTAGACTCTGTTACCCAGGACTCAGATTTCAAAGAATCAGTTAACAACATTGACTCTAGATTAGAGAAGAGAGGTTATACCAAAAAAGGATAAAAGAGCGAAAGCCAAAATTGGTGCTAAAACAATTACAATTGTTGGAAAATTCCAAATATAATGAAAATAAAGCACATCATTCAAGTAAACTGGTATTTTTCCACCAAATTTAGCAAGAATTTTAGGGAAATAAAATCTATATTCTACAAAAATCACTACATACTCCGTCAGGACGAAATTATTTCAGAAATCTTAAAAGAAGGAGTAGCATGTGTTCCCAAAAAGAACACAAACAATAGGCAATATTATATCCCCTAGCACTTTTGTTAGAGAGACCCCTCAAGGTAAAATATGGCTAAAACAAAAAGGCTTCTTCAAGTGCGGGGGCAATAGATGCAAAACAGCAGCTCATTAGCATAAAAACTAAAACATTCGGTAATCATACTGACATGGAAAAATTTGAAATCAAACAGTTTATCAACTGCAATACACACCATGTTCATATATATTTATCGAATGTACCATATGCCAAAAAAAATATGTGGGTAGCACAAAAGAAAGGTAAAAATTTGAATCATGGAGCACATAGCTGGCATCAGAAAAGGCAATGAATCGGCATCAGGTGCGACAAAACACTTTATTGAATGTCACCAAGGAAACCTAACCAGTTTCAAATTTTATGCTATAGAGCATGTCACAAGCCCCAATAGGGGAGGAAATTGGGAAAAAAACTAAGACAGAGAGAACCCATACTGGATACTCATGTTGGGTACCAGAAAACCGCAAGGCTTAAACTATCGCACCGACCTACTATATTTTATATTAAAAATTTATGCCAATCAAATACCATGCCACTATGCCCTCTATATACCATATTTACATATTGCTGCATACCATCTTGGGTGCTTTCCCTTTAAGAGAGTACAATTACGTTCCTATCTAGCATTGAACATGTGATCATTAACCCTGCATCTGATTGGTTTTAAGTTGTTTTAAATTATAGCAGATCAGTACCTCATGTTGACTGTGATCAAGATCGACACGCTCGAAACGCTTCTGTCTAGTGCAGGCATCCTGTGGCATTGTTTGTGCGCTGCTTATTTTAATCTTCAATAAAGTTGAGTATGTTTTCACCGCAACCGGGATTTGGAGTTCCTCACGGCGCAGGCCCTGCAGTGGCTCAGCACCAGGATATCCGGCATTTGTATTTGTTTGCACACCGCTTGGCCGGCGGGAACCGGGACAGAGAACTACACTACTCGGACTCACATGGACGATTTAGGACTAGCCCGTATACATAGGTGAGCTATCTCTACTTCTTATTATTTATCTGCCAGGTCAGGTATAACCTACAACACCACCATATAGAGACCACATAGAGGTCAGACACCAGCTCAAGTATAACCTACAACACCGCCATATAGAGACCACATAGAGGTCAGACACAAGCTCAGGTATAACCTACAACACCACCATATAGAGACCACATAGAGGTCAGACACCAGCTCAGGTACAAGCTACAACACCGCCATATAGAGACCACATAGAGATCAGACACCAGCTCAGGTATAACCTACAACATCAACGTATAGAGACCACATAGAGGTCAGACACCAGCTCAGGTATAACCTACAACACCGCCATATAGAGACCACATAGTGGTCAGACACCACCTCAGATCACATCACATTACAGTGAATACAGCACTGATCCAGTATAGAAGTAAAATAACCCCTGACATCAGGGACTCACCGGAGACGTCCTATCTGATGAGTCGTTCTCTTCTCTCATGAGTCGTTCTTATTCCCTTTTCTTCTGCATCCATTCCACACCGCCATGATGACTTGTCCCGGCCACCACTCATCCCTGCAGAAATTACACACAAATATCTTAGAATCCACAATTTTACAGCAACTCTTTACCTATTCCCATCTCTGTACAAACTACCCAGGGGTGGGAGAGCGGGTACAAGCCATAACTTAGAGGCCTAGTACCCTAAGGCAGGGGTCCTCAACTCCAGTCCTCAAGGCCCACCAACAGGTCACGTGTTCTGGCTTTCCTTAGCATTGCACCGGTGATTTCATTATAGTCAGTGCATTCTGTGGGATATCTTGAAAACATGACCTGTTGGTGGGCCTTGAGGACTGGAGTTGGGGAGCCCTGCCCTAAGGGGTTGGAGGGTGGGGAGAGGACTAACCCCCTGGAGATAATGCTACAACTATGGGCTGCTGCTCTCTCAATTATATTACCAGGTAGACAGGCAGTTAGGGGTCTCCTTTAGGTAATATACAAGCAGTTAGGGGTCTCCTTTAGGTGGTATACAGGCAGTTAGGGGTCTCCTTTAGGTGGGATACAGGCAATTAGGGGTCTCCTTTAGGTGGTATACAGACAGTTAGCGGCCTCCTTTAGCTAGTGTGCAGGAAGTCAGGGCCCCCTTTAGTTTGTAGGTAGTCAGGGCCCCTTTTAGGTAGTCAAGGCCCCCTGTAGGTAGTCAGGGCCCCCTTAGACAGTCAGGGCCCCCTGTAGGTAGTAAGGGCCCCCTGTAGGTAGTTAGGGCACCCAGTAGGTTGTAAAGGCCGCCTTAGACAGTCATGGCCCCCTGTAGGTAGTTAGGGCCCCCTGTAGGTAGTCAGGGCCCCCTTTTCAATAGGCAGGACCCCCTTTCATTAGCCAGGGCCCCCTTCCATTAGCCAGGGCCCCCTTCCATTAGCCCGGGCCCCCTTTCATTAGCCAGGGCCCCCTTCCATTAGCCAGGGCCCACTTCCATTAGCCAGGGCCTCCTTCCATTATCCAGGGCCCCCTTTCATTAGCCAGGGCCCCCCTTTTAGGTAGCCAGGGCCCCGTTCCATTAGCCAGGGCCCCCATTTTAGGTAACCAGGGCCCCCTTCCATTAGCCAGGGCCCCCCCTTTTAGGTAGCCATGGCCCCCTTCCATTAGTCAGGGCCCCCTTTTAGGTAGCCAGGGCCCCCTTCCATTAGTCAGGGCCCCCCTTTTAGGTAGCCAGGGCCCCCTTCCATTAGTCAGGGCACCCCTTTAGGTAGCCAGGGCCCCCTTCCATTAGTCAGGGCCCCCTTCCATTAGTCAGGGCCCCCCTTCAATTAGTCAGGGCCCCCCTTCCATTAGTCAGTGGCCACCCTTTTAGGTAGCCAGGGTCCTTCCATTCGTCAGGCCCCCCCTTTAGGTAGCCAGGGCCCCCTTCCATTAGCCAGGACCCCCTTTTTAGGTAGCCTGGGCCCCCTTCCATTAGCCTGGGCCCCCTTCCATTAGCCAGGGCCCCCCTTTTAGGTAGCCAGGGGCCTCCTTTTAGGTAGCCAAGGCCCCCCTTTCATTAGCCAGGGCCCCCCTTTTCGGTAGCCAGGGCCCGCTTCCATTAGTCAGGGCCCCCCTTTAGGTTGCCAGGGCCCCCTTTCCATTAGTCAGGGCCCTCTTCCATTAGTCAAGGCCCCCCTTCCATTAGTCAGGGCCCCCCTTCCATTAGTCAGGGCCCCCCCCTTTTAGGTAGCCAGGGCTACCTTCCATTCGTCAGGCCCACCCCTTTTAGGTAGCCAGGGCCCCTTCCATTAGTCAGGGCCCCCTTTTAGGTAGCCAGGGCCGCCTTCGATTAGTCAGGGCCCCCCCTGTTAGATAGCCAGGGCCCCCTTCCATTAGCCGGGGCCCCCTTCACTAGCCAGGGCCCCGCTTTTAGGTAGCCATTGCCGCCTTGCATTAGCCTGGGTCCCGCTTTTAGGTAGCCAGGGCCCCCTTCCATTAGTCAGGGCCCCCTTTTAGGTATCCAGGGCCCCCTTCCATTAGTCAGGGCCCCCCTTTAGGTAGCCAGGGCCCCCTTCCATTAGTCAGGCCCCCCTTTTAGGTAGCAGGGCCCCCTTCCATTAGCCAGGGCCCCTCTTTAGCTAGTCAGGGCCCCCTTCCATTAGTCAGGGCCCCCCTTTTAGGTAGCCATTGCCCATTTAGGTATTTAAAAAAAAAAAAAAACACAAACAGCCACTTACATTGCGCCCGCTCCCGGCCGTTCCGATCTCCCCGCCGGCCTCTACTGCCGCCCTGCATAGACGGCGCTGTGATGTGACGTCACCGCGCTGCTTACGTCAGGAGTAGGGGCCGGCGCCCGGCAGGATAAAGGCCGAATGCCTTCAGCCTGCCAGGGAGGTCAGCGGAGCGCAGAGCTAATGGCGCTGTGCTCCGCTGACACCACGCAGCCCCGGGAGTCGGGGAAATTAGTCCCCAACTCCCGGGCCCGGTCTCTGAGCGCTCGGAACGCAGGTCCCGGGCGTTCAGTGACCAGATGCGCGGCCGGGCCCCGGGGAGCGACGGCACTCCCTCTGGGGCCCACAGCGGCTCGGTGGGGCCCACCGGGGGATTCACCGATCCCCCGGCGGCCCAGTCCGAGCCTGCATGCAGCAGCAGAGATCTCACACAAAGGAAATTGCTTTTAACAGCGATTGGGGTGGGGGTCGCTGCTTTTATTAGAGACTGCTCCTCTTCCATTATCATTTTTATTCAGTTTGTGGGGTGAAGTAATTCAAGTCCAGAGTGGGTCTAATCTGCCCCATATACATTTTAATTCCATTTGGTCATTTCTGGAGCGCATTGAATATCCAAGGGTTAATTAAGCCTGTTAGTGGTTTTACACGACTAAAGTTTTCCTGGTCATGTGTGGAGCGCATTTTACATCCAAGGGTTAATTAAGCCTGTTACTGGTTTTATATTGAGTCAAATGCACGGTGTTTTTAAACGCCACATACAAGTTCATTTTTCCTGGTCATTTCTGGAGCGGAATTTATATCCAAGGGTTAATGAAGTGTGTTTGTGCTTTTATATTGAGTAAAATACACAGTGTTTTTAAAGGCCACATACAAGTCAATTTTTCCTGATCATTTGTGGAGTGCAATTTTTTGTCCAAGAGTTAATTAAGCATGTTTGTGCTTTTATATTGAGTAAAATACACGGTGTTTTTAAACGCCACATATGAGTAAATTTTTCCTGGTCATTTCTGGAGCGCAATTTATATTCAAGAGTTAATTAAATGTGTTTGTGCTTTTATATTGAGTAAAATACACGGTGTTTTTCTATACCACAGACGAGTAAATTCTTTCTGGTCATTTGTGGAGCGCATTTTATATCCAAGGGTTACCCAAGCTGTTAGTGGGTTCATTTGGAGTCAAATACACGGTGTGTATTTATCATATACAGATATCTTCATTAAACAGAGTCTGTAAATTTTTGAACAAACAGTATTTCAGACAGAGAGGTGACAGGCTCTTCACATGCGGGTGGCACAAACATTCCTGGAGCAGGCACAGGTCGCATCACAGTAAGGGGACATCGCAGAGGGGTCACTCGGTGAGGCCAGAACTGCCGGTGTCATGTAGTGGCTGTGTGTTGATCAGCAACCCTAGGGTTCTTGATTGGTTGAGTAGGTCATCAACTTCATCCTAGATGACATCTGACAACCCTAGCCAACAGTCGGTGGGTTCGTCAGATACAACTCTTAGTTGGCATGGCCTGGGAACAGGTCAGCGCCCCTCACCTGTCCTCAACCCGCCTCTGTCCCGTTCGGGTCCCTCAGCAAGAGATCTAGTATGTGGTCTGGACTCAGCACCACTATACAGCAAGGACGAACAATTTGAGGACAGTCAGCAGCTACTTGGCAACAAAGAGGTGGGGCAGACATCCCCTGCTTCTTGCAGTATTGATGTGGAGAGGGGCATGGGAGGTTTTTTGGCGAACAGTCAGCCTCTGCTTACCAAGACCATTGAGGAGGACAGCAGTGACGATCAAACACTCATGAAGTATAAACGTGGTGGTTTGAATCCAGTTCCTGCGTTACACCAGTTTGTTCAAATGCAGCGTATGAAACTTGAACTGAAGGAGACCATAACTACAGGGAATGTTTTAGGTGCTTATTTTGCATTCTGTGCCATTGTTGATGGAATTCAGTACAAAACTGGAATGGGACAGAACAAAAAAGAAGCAAAAGCAAATGCTGCAAAACTGGATTTGGATAAACTTCTTCAGTATGAAGAATGTGAATCGTATGTCCAACTTACAGAAAGTAAAAACACAAGTCCTTCTGGAGGCCCTCCCCTGTTACCGGTGGAAGAAATTACATCCACACAGTTTTCAAGTGGTTTAAAAAAGCAAGTTGATAAACGTTAATTTGTTCATGAACAGATAACACAGGTGATAAAGGAAAAGTTTGCTGAACTTGTACCTAGGTGTCCAGATTTTGAAAGCTGTGGTAAATATTTAGCTGCATTTGTAATGGAAAAGGCTCCTCACACAACCGCCTCCAAGACTATAAAATAAATAATAATAATCTTTAGAGCCCATAGAGAATGTGTTTTCTTCAGCCTCGTCTGTCATATCCGTGTACCGTACCTCTTGCCTCCGTCCCTTGACCGTACCTCTTGCCTCCGATCCTTGCCGCCTGTCCTGACCTTACCGCCTGTCCCCGACTCCGAGTTTGCCTTACGATTTTGTACCTCGCTACACCTTGGCTGCCACCGCAAGCAAGTCACGTCAGGGGTAGTGAACTGGTAGACTCCCACCTCAGCAAGTCCATCCCGCTTTGCGGCGGGCCCTGGTGAAAACCGTGACCTACTTAGAGTCTGAAAAAACTTTGAGACTCGCGGTTCACATATTTTGATCAAAAGATGTTTAAGCTGCCCACGACTTTCAACGTGATCTCAAAATCGGGCAGTCCTACACTATCCTTACCTCTCAATAGAGCCAAATCAAGGCCTCTCACTGGGTCAACCGACCTCCATTATACAGAGAGAAAAAAATAAGAAAACACACCAGACTTGCAAGCTGCACTTCTTATGCCAGCCTGTGAGAGTGGGCGGGTGCAGAAACCCAAAATGGAGGCACCCCTTCCTCCCCATATAGGTTAAAATCAACATACACCAAATATAACGTATGGTTCTGCACAAAAAACATTTCTGAAAAAACGTATGCAAACCTGGGTGCCACTGGCAGGGCTGCGGCACACATATATATATATATATATATACATGTACACACGCACACCACTGTCAGCGGCACACTACTGCAAAAAGGGCAATACATTACGTGGAAATCCCTAAAGAAGCATTTATGCTATCTATCATACATGAAAAAACTTTGAGATTCTCGGTTCACATATTTTGATCAAAAGATGTTTAAGCTGCCCACGACTTTCAACGTGATCTCAAAATCGGGCAGTCCTACACTATCCTTACCTCTCAATAGAGCCAAATCAAGGCCTCTCACTGGGTCAACCGACCTCCATTATACAGAGAGAAAAAAATAAGAAAACACACCAAACTTGAAAGCTGCACTTCTTATGACAGCTTGTGAGAGTGGGCGGGTGCAGAAACCCAAAATGCAAGCACCCCTTCCTCCCCATATAGGTTAAAATCAACATACACCAAATATAACGTATACTTAGAGTCTGCTCCCTGGCGTGGCTATTGCCATCGCTTGCGGTGGTCCAGTGGATCCACTACCACTGTCCGTGACACCATGAAGCAGTGGAATGACGTTATTCATCCCGTAGTCCTGGCGACTGACACATAATGCATGTCTGCATGAAAGGGCCTGAGCAAACGGCAAGTGTCACGCATGAGCCGCCACTGGCCGACATAAAAATTACACGGGGGGTGTACTCCTGTCCGCTTGGATGATCATTAAATCATTAATTTTCTTTCTCTGTTCATAGAGTCGTTCCGACATATGGAGGCTGGAATTCCAACGTTTGGAAATGTCACATATCAGCCTATGTTGGGGGAGGCCGGTCTGCCGCTGCAGTTTAAGGAGCGTGTGCTTGGCGGTGTAAGAACGCCTGAAGTGCATGCAAAGTTTCCTGGCCATTTTTAGAATGTCTTGCAGATGGGTTAAGACTTGAACAACCAGATTGAACATGTATGCCATGCAGGGAGCATGGCTCAGCCCTCCTCCTACGCAACGCGGACACCATGTTCTTTCCATCATCTGTCACAATGGTTCTAATTTTCAGTTGTCGTGGAGAAAGCCACAAATCGATGTCATCTTGCATCACCAGGAGCATTTCCTCCCATGTGTGACTTCATTCGCCCAGGGGAATATTCCTGTCCACTTGGATCATCAAAAATCGTTAATGGCCTTTCCCTGTTCAAAAATTTCCCCCTGTTAAAATATTTATTCCTGTTCATCAATTTCCCCTGTTTATAAATTTCCCCCTGTTAAAATATCTATTCCTATTCATAAATTTCCCCCTGTTCATAAATTTCCCCCTGTTAATATATTTATTCCTGTTCATCAATTTCCCCCTGTTCAGAAATTTCCCCCTGTTAATATATTTATTCCTGCTCACCAATTTCCCTCTGTTCATAAATTACCCCTTGTTAATATATTTATTCCTGTTCATCAATTTCCCCCTGTTAATATATTTATTCCTGTTCATCAATTTCCCCCTGTTTATCAGTTCCTGTCTAACCTTGTACCCGACCTTTCAGCTACGTTACTGGACCTCGAATCTCCGCTGCCTGCCCTGACCTTTGACTACGAGTTTCGTCTTACGATTCGGTACCTCGCTGCGCCTCGGCTGCCACCGCAAGCTAGTCGCACCAGGGGTAGCGACCTGGTAGGACTCCCTCCGCAGAATGTACATCCTGACTTGCGGTGGGCTATGGTGAAAACCGCTCCCTGGCATGGCCACTACCACCGCTTGTGATGGTCCAGAGGAGCCACTACCCGTGTTGTTACAATGTCAGAAGGGAATGCCAAGTTTCCTGGCCAGTTCATTGAATGGTGCAGAGTCCACCACTTTAAAAGGGAGGGACTGCAGTACTACCAACTTTGACAGGAGCTTGGTCACTTAGGGATGGATAGACGCATACTGCTGTCTCTTGGCAATCGTCTCGATGAACGGCTTCTGGCACCATGAGTGCCGAGGAGCAGGAATATCTGGACCGGTAGATGATGTAATAGACAGGGAGTTGTCCTCGGCAGAAGGGGGTGTGAAGCCTTGACTGCCCGAAAAGGGGGGCGTGCCACTGGGTGCTGCTGCTGTTGGGACAGGATGGACCACCACTTCTGAAACCCATATGGTGACACTGCATGATGTTGATGCAGGGCCGTGGTGCCAATGTTAGGTTCCTGGTCACGCTTTACTTTCTGCCCACAGATTCTACAGTTCTATAGTTATGTTCGCCTCCTCTATTGTCTCATCAAAGAACTGGCAAACCGCTGAGTAGGTGATTTTGCCACCAAAGCTCCGCTCTGACTGACTGTTTTCTGCCGCTGACCCGGGGGACCCCTGTGCCGCTACTTTCTGGGACCTGCAAAGTGGGTGGTCTAAATCGTGCCCCGTTTGGCTCCCCAAATCGCACTGCTGCCACCTGCTGCTCCCGGGCCCCCACTACCGACTTACGGGCTGCGCCACTGCCTAACACACAAGCTGCCCTTCTTCTCCCAATGATAATGATTTAAGCCCCTTTTACACTGTTGGGCTGGGTCAGCTCATAGCAATCACATGGGTTTCAAAACCACCAGTTGTGATGACACCCAACTTTACGTTTCCGGCCCCGACATTACTCTCTACTGTCCAAGATCCCAGATTGTCTGTCGTCCAAATCCTCCTTCTTCTCCTCTTGTCTCCTAAAACTTAATGTAGAGAAAACGGAATGCTTCGAGGACCGGGACAATTGGGTAGTCGAGGGTAGGCGACCGTGTACGGCGCCACTTCATCCCAGGGAGAAAAGGGGGCACAAGGAGGCATGGAGTGGGCTGAATTTTCCATTTGGGGGGCACTTTATGCCTTGTTTAACTAGGGCACCTTACCTTGTCCCAGCCTTGCTTGCTTCACCCTGCTCCCAAGTGCGATTGGCTACATCGATTAGTGTTTGCCTGTCACCGCCATCCACCTCAACGGTGTCGCTGTACAAAGCCTGACCACTCACAACATAATCCCCCATTGCAACTCTCCTCATCACTATTTGCCCACTTCTGCAAGAAGCAACAGATGTCTTACCCACCTCTTTGCTGCCCACTGTCCTTAAATATTTTGTCCTCACTGTAGAGTGGTGCAGAGGCCACAGCACATAGTAGTTCTCTGGCTGTGGGAAGCAAACAGGACAGAGGTGGGTTGAGGACAGGTGAGAGCCCTTGATCTGCTCCCAGGCCATACCAACTAGGGGTTGTGTGTGACTAACCCACCGACTCTTGGCTGGGGTTGTCAGATGTCATCTGGGAGAAAGTGTATGACCTAGTGTGTGGTCAACAAATGGCCGGTAGATGACACCAGATGCTTGACTCGCGGGTGATTCCTGCTGGGGGACTCCCCTTAGTTTAGATGTGTGGCGGCTCCAGGACCTACTATTGTGTTCTTTGGGTGTTGTTAGGACTTAGCCCTAGCTTGTTTTTATCCAGCTGGCGCTGCCATGACTTTATCAGGCTGCGTTCCCACATCAGTTATTTGGTCAGTTTTGCCCCCGTAAGTGCCCAGGGAATTTTAGAGTGAAGCGATTCTAAGAGCGGTGGCTGTCATGTGCTTGTCATACTAAAACACAGATTGTATGAAGACCAAACCATGATCCTATGCATATTTAAGCATGGCAAAACGTTACACAACACCCCCAGGCTCTCTGCAGCCAGGAAATAAAATGTTTTTAACATGATTTGTCGAGAAATTATTCGGGTAAAAAAAGAATTTTGTCGAAAAATTTGTCGAACTCGGTGAATCAAATTTTTGAGAAATTCGCCCATCTCTATATGTGATCCCAGTGCATTATTTGGCTTAACCACAAGCCTCAGAATAGGAGGAGCACTTACTGGACTTTGGGGGTCTTATTTTCATTATGATTTTCTTTAGGTGCCATTACAGGTTTGCAAACACCCTACACCCCACAGGTATTTCAACGATTTTTTTAGCATTAGGCTGTGAAAATTATTTTTTTTCCATCAATCTGCAATTTTAGTTGAAAATATTTAATTTTTACATGGAATCCGAAAAAATTTTATGGAATTTTTTTCAAGTTCGTTAATACCCTATATGTGGGTGTAAACTGCCTCATGAATCTCATATAGTGGTGTATTGGGCATTTTATGCGCACAGGTGTTCCATAGTTTTTTTTTAGCATTGGATCACGAAAATGGGGGAGGGAGGGAAACCGTTCCGCCACTGTTTTTTGGGCTTAATTTTTACAGCATTCGTCATGTGGTACAAGTGACATGATAACTTTAATATGTGGGTCGGTAAAATTACAATGATATAAATGTTGTATAGTTTTTATGTTTTATTACTTTTACAGAATAGAAATGCTTCTATAAAAAATTGCGTATTTATGTTGTCATAGTCTCATAGCCATATCTTTTTTATTTTTCTGTATATGGAGCTGATTAAGGGTTTGTCTCTTGCGGGATGAGTTGACGTTTTCATTGGTATTTTTTGTATTAGCTTTTTATCGAGGTTTTTATGAGGCTTTTTGAACTAAATCTAGAAATATTGGTAGTGTTTTTAATTTTTCCTGCGGTCACTGTGCATTATAAATGACATGCTAGCTTTACTCAGCAGCTCAATACGATTACCGCGATACCCAATTTGTATATTTTTTATGCCTTACTGCGTTTACACAATAAAAAACACTTATTCACATAGGAAAACATGTTTTTGCATCACCATAGTCTGAAAGCCATAACCTTTTTATTTTTCCGTACGGAGCTATGTAGTGGCTTGTTTTTTGCAGGATAAGTTGACGTTTTCATTTGTATAATTTCGGGGGGAGAAGGCCTTTTAATCATTTTTAAATAAATTTTTTGGAAGGCTGGGTGAAGAAAATACTTCAATCCTAGTAGTGTTTTTTTTTTAATACTATTAACTGCGCTCACCATGCAGTATACATGACAAGTTATTTATACTCTCTTTTTTTGGGAGGGGAGGGGGGTGATTGGCATTTATAAAGGGGAAAAGGGCAGTGTACATGTTTTTATTTTATTTCTCTGAGTTTTCCTTTTTTAACTTTTTTACTTTTCCCCATCAGTGATACAATGGAGAACAGTACACAACATTATGCCCGGCCATGCCCACAGGGCAGGGCCAGGTGTAGTGACATCACAGGCAGCACTGGAAATCTAACAAAGACTTCCAGGGCTATCAGGTAAGATATCAGCAGCAGCGATCTCGCTACGGCTGCTCTGATGGAGCCCCCTCCTTCTGTCTTTCCCTTACCTGCCGCGATCACGATTGATAGCGGCAACTAGGGGATTAGCTGCACCCTCACCCACCCCCAGAGTAATCTCTGGTCGAGGCTGATGCTGCGGGTGTCGGCTGTAATGTACAGCTGGATTCCCGCAGTGATCATGTGAACTCTATTTTAGAGTTTGCACGATCATCAGGACTTAAACTTATGTCCATTTGTGTTTACCCCTATCCAACTAAGCTTACGTCCAATGTTGGGAAGGGGTTAAAGCTAATCAATGAAATGAGAATACCCCTTTAAGTAAAGCTATGTTAACATATGCTGTTGGCTTTTTGGATATGAGCCCTGTCACCATGACAGTAAGAACAATGCAGAATGATGGAAATCTTAACAGAATTTTGACACAACTAATTGTAGGTAAAAAAAGCAATATGGTGACATTCATATCTGATATACTACTGATACAGCTCACCGTTATGGTGTTGTTTATTAATGGAAGTCACAGCATGTATGCGAGTACAGCATACATATGCTTCTGATGTATCAGCTGCAGGGACACAATGTTAGCTGACAATCAGTATCTACATGTCAACAATATGACAATATCGGAAATATAAAGTTCAGGTCATTGATATTAATACTCTACATAAGTTACTGCTCCACAGTATGCTCGTATTGAATTTATAATAGTTATTCATTCCTGTATAATTAATTTTACCAGCCAACAATACCATTTGACATTAAGCATATGTAGAATAACTGATGACAAAAGTTTTATGACAGAAGTGTCACATATACAAATGATGGCAACAGTCATTTCCTAATGTGAAGGAAAAGGTCAGCAGAATATAAAAAGCCAGTTGTGACAAATCACATTTGTTTCATCATACTGAAAACTTTTATACATTTAGACTCTCAAATTTATCACCATCTTATTTACTCTTGCCATATATTTAAAATAGCTTAGTGTATTGACCAGTTTTGCACAAGCTCAACACCATTTATTATTATTATTATTTATTTTAGAGCGCCATTAATTCCAGGGCGCTGTACATTTAAGGGGAATTACATACATAACAAATATTGAACAAATACAATGGTGACAAAAATGACTAGTAACTGAAACAGAGAGGAAAGAGGACCCTGCCCGCGAGGGCTTACAATCTACAAGGAAGAAGGGGAGAGACAGAAGGTGTGGGGCAGACATGCTTGCGGGCCGGTGTAGTGGTGGTGGGGTTAGTGTGGGTTGTAGGCTATCCTGAAGAGATGGGTTTTCAGGTTGCTTTTGAAACTGGTGAAAGTTGGGGAGAGTCTGATGTTTTGGGTTAATGAGTTCCAGAGTGTGGGTGAAGCACGGGAGAAGTCTTGGAGACGGTTATGTGAGGAGCTGATGAGAGGGGAGCAGAGGAGAAGGTCCTGTGAGGAGCGGAGATTGCGTGAGGGGAGGTATCTGGAAATTAGGGCAGAGATGTATGGAGGGGAGAGGTTATGGAGAGCCTTGTAGGTCAGGGTTAGTAATTTGAACTGAATTCGTTGGGCAATGGGAAGCCAGTGAAGGGATTGGCAGAGGGGAGAGGCAGAGGAGTAGCGAGGAGAGAGGTGAATCAGACAGGCAGCAGAGTTTAGGATGGATTGGAGGGGAGCGAGGGTGCTAACTGGGAGGCCACAGAGAAGGATGTTGCAGTAGTCAAGGCGGGAGATGACGAGGGCGTGGACTAGCGTTTTAGTAGTGTCAGAGTTGAGGAATGGGCGGATGCGTGAAATATTTTTCAGGCGTCATGTGTCATGTCCTGTGTCATGTCATGTCTAAAGTACATTTCTACAGACTATGTTTGTTCACAATTAATATTACAGAGCTGTAAAGCTTTAAGGGAATGTGTCATCAAAAAATCTTTTTTTTTTAATTGAAGAAATATTGTGTGTTCATTTTTGTAAAAATTTTTAGTATATTTTTCTCTTTTAATTTGTGGTAAATATTAAAAAATGCATAACAATTTTACATTTTTCCCACTCTTAGCCACCAGAGGGAGCACATCCAAAACCAAATGCTTGTTTCACGTACAAACAGGATGTAATACTGCTGCTGTAAATGTGGTCTGGTCTGCTGGTGACTCACACACCTCCCCCTCTCCTTGTCTGTGTGCAGAAGGAGGGAGATGTGGATTGTAGACTCTGTAGCCACGGAATCGCTATTTTGTTGGTGACTGAGGACACCATACAAAGCTGCTATGTATGCATAGCTGAAAAAAGAATAACCAGAGTGAAATTGTGATTTACATTTACTCTATATCACTATGGATATGTGGAAGGAACACCACAGTATATGTCTGCATCCCTGCTAAAAGGTATCTCACAGGTATAGGGCCAATGTCCACATATCCTAAGAACAGGGGTGTCAAACTCCCGGCCCTCCAGCTGTTGGGAACCTACAACTCCCATCATGTCCACTGTTATAGATTATACAA
Source organism: Phyllomedusa bahiana (assembly GCA_025379985.1). Lineage (NCBI taxonomy): Eukaryota > Metazoa > Chordata > Amphibia > Anura > Hylidae > Phyllomedusa > Phyllomedusa bahiana. Next base: position 11,218 of record JAODAL010030261.1, on the reverse strand, counting down.
ATGCATGATGGGAGTTGTAGTTTCCCAACAGCTGGAGGGCCGGCAGTTTGACACCTGTGCCTAAGACCTAAAATTCGTTTAGTCCACATGTGAACATTAGGCTCTGCCTACACTGCAGGGTACAAAAACACCTGAAAACCAAATCCTAAAGACCTTCAGAAAACTGAGTTTTTGTGTTCACTGCCTGTCAAGAGCTAATGAAAAAAAGGCAGTTTTCTGCCACGATTTGCATTTTTCTGCGCTTTTTTTGTTTGTCTTCAAGCCTGGTTTTTAATGTCTGCATAAATCAAGCCATTTAATGTGACTCCACTCTACAAAAGGGGGATGGAAAGCATATTACTGCATTTATATGTAATCTTGTAGTCTATTTGCGCTAAAATCCGTAAAACAAGTTACCTCGCTTTTGTCACCAAAAATACATTTTTTAAGGATTTTAGCAGCAAAATCCATAAAAAAGTATTTTTAGTGACAAAAGTAAGATAACTTTAATAGCGTCAAAATCCGTAAGAAACGTAATTTTGCCTCAAAATCCTAAAAAACCTAAATTTAAGCGCCAGAAGCGAGAGAACTTTATTAGCGCCAACATCAATAAAGAAAAGGATTCTAGTGCCAAAATCTGTAAAAACATATTTTGCCGCCAAAATCCCTAAAAAAACATATTTTTAGCATCAGAAGCGAAAACTATATTAGCGCCAAAGTATATAAAGAAAAGAATTTTAGCGGCAAAATCCATAAAAAATAGATTTTTGCCGCCAAAATCCATTAAAAACATATTTTTGCCGTCAGAAGCGAGAGAAATTTATTAGTGCTAATATCTGTAAAGAAATGGATTTTAGCACCAAAATCCATAAAAAAACCCCATATTTATAAGCATCAGAAGCCAGAGAACTTTATCTTGCACCAAAATCGGTAAAAAAGGAATTTTGCACCAAAATCGGTAAAAAAAAACGTATTCTAGCCCCCAAATCCGTAAAAATAAGTATTTTTAGCCAGAGAACTTTAATAGTGGTAAAATCTGTAAAGTAAAAGATTTTATCGCCAAAATTTGTAAAAATGGATTTTTGCTCTAAAATCGAATAAAGGGATTCTTGCACCAAAATCCATTAAAAAAACGGATTCTAGCGTCAAAATCTGTTTCAAAAAAGGTATTGTTAGGGTCACAACTGAGAGAATCTTATTAGCGCAAAAGTCTGTAAAGAAAAGGATTTTAGCGTCAAAATCCGTGGAAAAAAGTATTTTTTATCGTCAGAAGCTAGAGAACTTTAATAGCGCTAAAATCTGTAAAGAAAAGGATTTTAGCGCCAAAATTCGTAAAACAACGTATTTAGTGTTGAGCAATTACATTGGCCATCGACATCGGTCGATGGTCGATAGCCGACCATCATCGACAAGATATTCGATGGTCGATGGTAGATTATGATCGATGACCATTAAAGTCTATGGGAGAGCAACAACACCTTCATTCTTACACCCAAACAGGGCTGGAGAAGCTGGAATTAAGATCCACAACAGTCAAATGGATACGTGCTACATCTTAGGCAAGACAATTAGGCAACAAGAGTCACAGAAAAAAACTCACACACCATTCACTATCCCTGTCTTGCACCACAGCCTGACCCTTAAACCTGCATCACCCACAAATTAAAAAGTGCCAGAAGGCAGTATGATTTGAACCATCATGTTACTTGAACTGGACATTGAATATCCCTGTCCTGGGCCACAGCATGAGCCCCAAACCTGCATGACCCCCAGATTTAAAAAGTGCCGCAAAAAGGAGTCTTTCAACCACCATTTTAGTTGAACTGGACATTGACTATATCTGTCCTGTACCCAGGGCCGCCAATAGGGTGGTACAGCCAGTACTCCCCTACGGGGCCCGGCCAGATTGTGAAGCAGAGGGGGGCCCGCTGCCTTCGGCAGGTATCGCCCCCTTGCTTCGCTGTAATGGTAGAGAGTTCTCTAAGAGCTGTCTGCCCTGTCAGGGGGGCCCGTGCTGCGAGTCACGGCGCTGCGCACCCTAGCTTTGCATACATGTGAAGGGAAGCGATCAGTGCCGCCCCCTGTCCTCATTGTACAGCGTTGTGAGCATTGAACGAAGCAGCAAGGTATGCAGCTTCAATGATCAGCACAGACTGCACTGCCGCTGAGGAACATTGCTTCACCAGCCGGCATGTTTTATTAGACAGCACAGCAGCCTACTCTGTGTATAACATACACACCACTAGAGGGGCTGGAGAACGGGGGCAGGGAACAGCATGTGGAGAGATTCCCAGACAGAAATTACCCAGGTCCCGGGAGTAGTCAGGGACTTGCATGGCCTCAGGAACCGGCACAGAGAGGGAGGAAAGCGATCAGTGCTTTTCCCTCTCAACCACTGCAGGCTGTACTGAGCACTGACAGGAGCCGCAGGGTTGTGTCTGCTGCTCCCATGATCTTCACAGGCTGCCAGCACCCAAAATGGGTGCAGAGAAAGCTCTGTCTGCCTGTTACATCGTCAGAGAGCAGCCTGCACATTTTTACAGCACTTTTCATGCTCTCCATTGTCCGGGTAGGAGGGGGCATATGGTGGTGGAGGATAGAGGAAGTATAGGTGGGCCTGGGAGAAAGGTCATAGAATCTGGGTAGAATGGGAAGGGTTATAAGGGGGGGGGGTGTTATGCCAGTGACTGATTTTCTTTGCAGGTCATATGGTGCTACATGTCCAGCAGAGTTCACTTGCCAAACTTTTACATCCCAGTTTTTCAATATTTTAGCTCCCCAGTGTAAAGCCTGCACATTTCATGTCCCATTTTCAGGGAGTTTTCAAAAAGAAAATGGAAGAGTTGGCAAGTATGTTCATTATACATTCTATATCTAGGCAAAATCTAGTCACCATGCTGCTGGTTGCTAATGTCTAGGTTGTAGATTGCTCTCCCTACAAAGCCAGTTGTTAGTGAGGGGTTTATGAAATAGAGTGGGGGATGTTCTTGAGCTAAAAATCATGGAGTCCAGGATGTCTGTGTGTCAAATTTTGAAGACAAATGCCATTGCTGAAAAAATCATCATGATCTGCACCAGATAAAGAATACAAGGAAAATAAAAGACTCCAATTAAATTAGACATCACCTCTATGAGTTTGGGTTGCTGGCTATAACTTTTTATTCTGCTGGTGACTGGATTTTGATCAGTATCCCCTTCATTTGCCCAGGCAGTAACGGTGACTCTAGAAAGAGCTCCCTGAAGGGTATCTGATTGCTATGTCTCAGGATGGCGTAGGGTGCGCTTAAAGAATATGGTATTTTTGCCTACTATAATCTGTCTTTTTTTTTTCCATAAACCATATAGAAATTTATGCTGGTAATATTCACTCACGCTACAGGCATCCCCAACTTTACAGTGTTCTCAGTTCTGACGCTCTCCTATTACAAACAGGGCCCTTTTAAATGGGGGTGACTTATATCACACCCTATAGAACTGTCAGAGCTCCGGGTTTGTCCACCACTATTTCAGGAGGCAGCTCCAATCCCAGTTTTTTAAAACCATTTAGATGCTGCAGGTAAATGTGATTGCAACATCTAAATAATTATACATGGTGTAATCACAGGGTTCTATTTAGGTGCCATGGCAGCCGGAGTCCTAATGAAGGCCTCCATGGCTGCCATGTTTGTACTAAAAAAAATTGACTAAAAATGCCTATATACTGCAAATATATAAAATTATATTTTAAAATTATATATATATATATATAATATATATATATATTATAAATATATATATATTATATATTATAGGGTGAAACATCATTTTCATGAATCTAAACTGTCCTGATGTATAATGTGGTGTATGTATGTATGTTTGTATACATTTTTATTCTGGGGCCGGGCAGTGAGGGTTCGGGGAGTGGTTGATGGCCAGAGTGAGGATTTGACAGAGGGCAGGGTTGACAGGGGGCCCAGACATTTTAGCTGTAGGGGGCCCCTGATAATTTTGTTGACGGCCCTGCCCCGTTACCGCAAATGACCACTAAACTGTCTGACCCACAGATTAAAAAGTGACGGAAAAAGGAGTCTTTTGAAAACACCATTTTTGTTGAACTGGACATTGACTATCCCTGGGCCTGGGCCAAGCATGAGCCCCAAACCTGCATGACCCCAGATTAAAAGTGCCGGGAAAAAAAAGGTCTTCAACCACCATTTTTGTTTCACAGGACATTGATTATACATGTCCCGGGCCACAGCATGAGCTCCAAACCTGCATGACCCCCAGATTAAAATGTGCCGGGAAAAGGAGTCTTTCAACCACCATTTTAGCTTCACTGGAAAATTGACTATACCCTGTCCTGGCCAACAGCATAAGCCCCAAACCTGCATGACCCCAGATTAAAAGTGCCGGAAAAAAAGGGGTCCCTTTTAACCACCATTTTAGTTTCACTGGACATTGACTATACCCGTCCTTTGGGGCCACAGCATGTGCCCCAAACCTGCATGACCCCAGATTAAAATGTGCCGGTAAAAAGGAGTTTCCTCAACCACCATTTTAGTTTCACTGGACATGATTAATACATGTCCTGGGCCACAGCTGGAGCTCCCAAACCTGCATGACCCCATATAAAATGTGCCGGGAAAAAAGGAGCTTAACACCATTTTAGTCACTGGGCATGACATCCTGTCCGGCACAGCATGTGCCCAAACCTGCATGAAACCCAGATTAAAAAGTGCCGAAAAAAAGAGTCTTCAACCACCATTTTAGTTTCACTGGACATTGACCCATACCTGTCCTGGGCCACAGCATGAGCCCAAACCTGCATGACCCCAATTAAAAAGTGTCGAAAAAGGAGTCTTTCAAAACCACCATTTTAGTTTCACTGGACATTGACTATACCTATCCTGGGCCACAGCAAAGAGCCCCAAAACCTGCATGACCCCCAGATTAAAAAGTGCCGGAAAAAGGAGTCTTTGAAACCACCCATTTTAGTTTCACTGGACATAGACTATCCCTGTCCTGGCCACCGCATGAGCCCCAAACCTGCATGACCCAGATTAAAAAGTGCCGGAAAAAGGAGTCTTTCAACCACCATTTTAGTTTCCCCTGGACTAGACTATCCCTGTCCTGGGGGGACTCATTAGCCCCAAACCTGCATGAAACCAGATTAAAAGTGCCGGAAAAAGGAGTCCTTTTTAAAACCCCCATTTTAGTTTCAAACTGGACATTGATTTACTGTCCTGGGCCACAGCTGAGCCCAAACCTGCATTTACCCCAGATTAAAAAGTGCCGGAAAAGGAGTTTTAAACCACAAAAACTTTTAAATTCATGGACCCATTGTCTTTTTTTTTTTTCCCTTGTCTGGGCCACAGCATGAGCCCCAACCTGCATGACCCCAGATTTTAAAAAGTGCTTTGGAAAAAAGGGTCTTTCAAACACAATTTTAGTTTCAAATGGACATTGACTATCCCTTCCCGGACCAGCATGGCCCCAAACCTGCATGACCCCAGAATTAAAAAGTGCCGAAAAAGGAGTTCTTTAAAACCCCCATTTAGTTTCACTGGAATGGACTTATAACTTGTCCTGGGCCCAGCAAGCCCAAACCTGCTTTACCCCAGATTAAAAGTTTTTGGAAAAAGGAGTTTTAAACCACCATTTTAATTTTCACTGGAAAATAGACTATCCCTGTCCTGGGCCAAAAGCATGAGCCCCCAAACTGCATGACCCCAGATTAAAAAAGGGGGGAAAAAAAGGGGTCTTTCACCCCATTTTAGTTTCATGGCATTGATATGCCTATCCGGGCCACAGCATGAGCCCCAAACCTGATGAAACCCCCAAATTAAAAAATGCCGGAAAAAAAGGGGTCTTTTAACCACCAAAATTTTTTTTTTTTTTTACTGGACATAGACTGTCCCTTTTTCCCCCCCCCCCCGGGCCACCCGCAGAGCCCAAAACCTGCATACCCCAGATTAAAAAGTGCCGAAAAAAGGGTCCCTTTAAAAAACCCCCCTTTTAGTCTCACTGGACATTGGGACTATCCGTCCTGGGCCACCCGCATGACCCCCAAAAATGCATGACCCCAGTTAAAAAGTGCCCGGGAAAAAGGGTTTTGAACCCCCCATTTTAGTTTTACGGCAAAAACTTCCCTGTCCCAGGCCACCATGAGCCCCAAACTGCATGCCCCCAATTAAAAAAGTGCCGGAAAAAGGAGTCTTTCAACCACCATTTTAGTTTCACTGGAAAAATACTGTCCCTGTCCTGGATAGCGCTTCCCCCTCCGTTTTGAGTGCGGACCAATTGAGCTTCACTTGGAAATACTGGTGGTTAACGCTCCTGTTCCACCCAGGTGCCCTTTTTCTTGGCATTCTTTTTCTCATTTTACTCAACGTGCTGGAGGACATTGTCTCTGTACTTTGTTCTCTGTCCGTGCTCCATACTCCATGTCCTCTGAATAACCTACTTCTGGTCAAGTGTTCCTGTACCTCCCTTGTACAATTCAGAGGAATTTTTTTACAGCTATTTTGTACAAGCAAGTTTTTTAGTAGTTTAATTCTAGAAAACAGATTTTTAAAATAGGATGGAAACCCACCATGTCTTTGTTTCTCTTTTTTAATTGTATTAAATGGGTTGTCTCAATACAGGGATTGATAGCTATGTTAAAGATCTTGCAAAAACAAGTCATAGTTCTACCTATTCCTGTTTCTGACAGCACCATCACCCTTGAGCCACTCTTGACAATTGTGAAGAACAAATGTCTGTTATAAACAAAAAATTTTTAGCATAGGACCTGTAGTATAGCTGCATGTCACAGCAAAATGCCCCCCAAAAATTCAAAGCATGATCCTTGAGCCACTTTGGACAATTGTGAAGAACAAATGTCTGTTAGAAACAACATTTTTTTAATAATAGGACCTGTAGTATAGCTGCATGTCACAGCAAAATGCCCCCAAAAATTCAAAGCATGACCCTTGAGCCACTTTGGACAGTTGTGAAGAACAAATGTCTGTTAGAAACAACATTTTTTTATAATAGGACCTGTAGTATAGCTGCATGTCACAGCAAAATGACCCCCAAAATTCAAAGCATGACCCTTGAGCCACTTTGGACAATTGTGGAGAACAAATGTCTGTTAGAAACAGCATTTCTTTTATAATAGGACCTGTAGTATTGCTGCATTTAAAAGCAGCATGACCCAAAAAATTATAAAAATGACTTCTCCCCCCACTGTTAAAATTAGAGGAAATGCCACTTATAGCCCTTTCTTTTCCAAAGGACCATGATTTTATGCGTATCTCACAGAACATGCCCCCCAAAAAATTATAAATATGATTCCAGCCACTTTTTAAAAATTGAAAGGGAAAAAATGCCACTTAAAAAAGCCACTTTTCTGTTCCCAAAGGACCATATTTTGCTGTATCTCACAGCAACATGACCCCAAAAAAAATTAAAAATATGACTTCTCAGCCACTTTTTAAAAATTGTGAGGGGAAAATGCCCATTAAAAAGCCACATTTCGTTCCAAAAGGACCAAAATTTTTAAGCTGTATTCCAGCAAACATGCCCCAAAAAACCTTTTGAAAATGCAAAAAACTTAAAAGATAAAGGAGAAAATGAATACGTTTTTCATGAAACCTTGCTGTCTTTTACAGTCTTCACAGCAAAACCAGAAAAAATGAATGTTGGGAAAAGGAATAAAAATTGCAGTAGGAAATGATCATTTAAAAAAAATTTTTAAGGGGAAAATTTTGTTTGAAGAGGAATGTGAAGTAGACGGAACAAATCGGTGCCCTCGGAAATTTGGGGCCACGGTTCATGACTGTCCCAGGAAGGATGTCCCTCCAGCCTCCGTTTAAAGAGTGGCCAGCAGATTTCGCCCGTTATCCCAACCCCCTTTTCCGGCAAAAGGTTTTGGGACCCAGCCAGCCTGGCTCGTTGCGGAGACCCGCCCAAGCTCCTGACCTGTGGTGGACTTTCCCAAGACGATTAATTTAACACGGCCTGGTTTTCTGGGCAGTGATGCCCCAAGACCTTTGGGGGAAAGAACCCTTTCCCCATCCTGCGGTTTTGGAGGTCGCCAAGCCTGAAGCCACCACACCCCCCAGAGCATCCCCCCAGCTAACCCAGTGGCTGTCACAGAGTTGCGGTCTTGGCCGTGCTTACAAGTCCATGTGGGTGGTCAGTTTTTGGTGAACAACGCGCTTGAAATTTTGATGAACGTGGCTGGCCAGGGCAGGGGGGCTTTTCTGGCAAAGAAATGCCTGCTCAGCATCTGGTATTTGGGGGCAGGCAAGGCCTGACGTGGCGGAACCCTCGTGTCCCCCAGACGGAAAGGCAAAATTTCCAAGGCCAAAAGCCCGGCAATGCCCACATTCAGGGTTTTGGGTTTGGGGATGATTTGGGTTTTAAAGTGTTTTTCTGCTCCCAGACTGGAAGACAGAGGCTGGTGCAGTGGGCCCCGAAAGGCTTTCAGGGTTCAAACTGGCAGGAAGAAGGGGTAGGTGGGGCTCTTGTGGTGCTGGTGGTACTGGGGGACGGGGGGAGGGTGAAGAGGAGGCTGATCTGACTTGACAGACCTGGGAACTGAGGGAACGCTTGGTGGTGGCAGGAGAGGCGGAGACAGAGGTTTTGACGTTGGTTGGAGGCCTGGCTTTGGTCTGGCCTTTTTTGGCCAAGTTTGCCTCCTTTCAACTATGCATTCGCTGAAATGTGATTAGACATGTTGGTGGTGGTTAACCAACCTAGATTCTTGCCTCTATTTATGCGTTTACGGCAAAGGAGGCATATGACATCGCTGGTGAATCGGGAGGCTTGCCCCAAGAAGCCAGGCTTAGAGGTCTGGACCTTTTTGAAGCGATAAGCGAGGAGAGGGGTTGCGCTGACCGTGGGCGGGCGGAATCTACCAAGGGCGACTTCTGCGACCGCCCTCTCCCTTTTTGAGGCGGAACCTTACTGACACTACCCATCGTCTTCCTCCCGTCAGTGATGAAGCGCTCGCAAGCAAATTCTGCTGAAAAGACCACGTTGATCCGCAATGTCGTCCATCTCACATCAAACAGGTGACTTCGTCGTCCTAATTCTGCATCCAGAGCTGCGGCTACAAGCAAGAGGACTGAAAAGGTTTGCCCGACCAACCGGGATTTTTGCCGATGCCCCAGCTTCCTTCTCCTCCTCGATGATAAAAAATGGCCGTCGACAGAGAAAATCATCCTCTTTGGCCTCTTGATCTTTTAACATGCCTTCTGCCCCAAACCGCATTTTGTCATTAAAGGTCCTTCAGAAAATGATTCATCACATGGGGGTACACTGTTGAATTGGCTGCTTCATTGGGAAAGGATGCTGGTGAATCGGAACGACAATTTGTGCCGTGACTGGGAGGACGAGGGGGTTTAAGACTGCTGGATGCGGTTGCATTAACCACGAAGGACGATTGGCGACGCGGGTTCGTTACCGAGATTCACGGGGCCCCCTGACCCAGCGGGGACAGGCCTGACGGTCCTGCAACTGACGATCCGCTGGCATGTGTGTTGTCGAAAGCACTGGACGGAGCCCCTTCTCTCGGACCTCTACCTCCATGTCCGACCCCCCTTGTTGCTCGCTTACCACCTGAATTTCGCTCCATGTTCAGAAATATAAAAATTTGAGAAGGTATGGAAGAGTTTTGGAAAGTGTCTTCTTAAAAGACGGGAAATCACAGCTATTCTCAAATCCCTCACATCAAAACAAAATTGCTGGATTCAAATTTAACTGCAAAGTAGATCTATCAACAAAGCTTGACTAACCAAAAGTGAAAAAAACACGTATCTGTAATGTATTCGGATAATAAAAGGTATTTTTTGGCACCTTTCAATTCACCTGTGGTGACTACAAAATTGCTATATACAAATTTAAGTGCAAGGTGCCTCAATGAACAAAGCTGTAGTGCGCAAACGTGAAAAAAACACGCATCTGAAATGTATTCGGATAATAAAAGGTATTTTTGGCACCTATCAATTCATCTGTGGTGACTACAAAATTGCTGTATTCACATTTAAGTGCAAGGTGCCTCAATGAACAAAGCTGTAGTGCGCCAAAGTAAAAGAAAAACGTATTTGTAATGTATTCGGATAATAAAAGGTATTTTTGGCACCTATCAATTCACCTGTGGTAATTACACAATTGCTGGATTCAAATTGAACTGCAAGGTAGCTCTATGAACAAATCTGGACTGGGCAAAAGTGGAAAAAAAAAAGTATCTGTAATGTATTTGGATAATAAAAGGTATTTTTTGGAACCTTTCAATTTCACCTGTGGTGACTACAAAATGCTGTATTCACCATTTAAGTGCAAGGTGCTCAATAACAAAGCTGTAGTTTCGCCAAAGTGAAAAAACACATATTGTTAATGTAATCGGATAATAAAAGATATTTTTTGGCACCTATCAATTCACCTGTTTGGTTTAACTACACAATTGCTGGATTCAAATTCAACTGCAAGGTGGCTCTATCAACAAATCTCGACTGGGGAAAAGTGCAAAAAAAACGTATCTTTAATTTATTAGGATAATAAAAGGTATTTTTTGGCACCTATCAATTTTACCTGTGGTGACTACAAATTGCTGTATTACATTTAAGTGCAAGGTGCCTCAATGAACAAAGCTGTAGTGCGCCAAAGGAAAAAACACGTATCTGTAATGTATTCGGATAATAAAAGGTATTTTTTGGCACCTATCAATTTAACCTGTGGTAACTACAAATTGCTGTATTCACATTTAAGTGCAAGGTGCCTCAATTTAACAAAGTTGTAGTGCGCCAAAGTGAAAAAACACGTATCTGTAATGTATTCGGATAAAAAAAGGTATTTTTTGGCACCTTTCAATTCACCTTGGTAACTACACAATTTTCTGGATTCAAATTTAACTGCAAGGTGGCTCTATCAACAAATCTGGACTGGGGAAAGTGCAAAAAACATGTATCTTTTAATGTATTCGGATAAAAAGGTATTTTTTGGCACCTTTCAATTCACCTGTGGTGACTACAAAATTGCTATATACAAATTTAAGTGCAAGGTGCCTCAATGAACAAAGCTGTATTGCGCAAACGTGAAAAAACACGTATCTGTAATGTATTCGGATAATAAAAGGTATTTTTGGCACCTTTCAATTCACCCGTGGTGGGCTACAAAATAGCTGTATTCACATTTAAGTGCAAGGTGCCTCAATGAACAAAGCTAGTGCGCCAAAGTGAAAAAAAACGTATCTGTAATGATTCGGATAATAAAG
>JAODAL010030260.1:0-50236 GCA_025379985.1 Phyllomedusa bahiana | reverse complement strand
GTTTTTTTTCCTGCGTCATCGGGGGCATTTTAGCCGGGTTAAAAATGACGGACCCCAGCCTGGGCTCTCCCACACCCACTGTAACTCCGGCCCTGGGTCAGCTGTGGCACAGGAAGGTTAGCAATGTCCATTCAACTAAAATGGGGGTTTAAAAGACTCTTTTTCCGGCACTGTAATCTGGGGGGTCAGACTTTTTAATGGCATACTGTCCCCGGGAAGGGACAGTATATGCCCAGTTCAACAAAATGGTGGTTGAAAGTCCCCTTTTTTTTGGGCACTTTTAAATGGGGTAAACTTTTTAATAGCATTCTGCGTACAGGCAGATATGTTAGTGTCCGTTCAACAAAATGGTGGTTAAAAAGACCCCTTTTTGGGGCCTTTTTTAAATCGGGGGGTCATGCGGGTTTTGGGGCTCATGCTGCTTTCCCAGGAGGGGTATTCAATGTCCATTCAAGTAACATGAGGTTAAAAAATCATCTGCCTTTGGCACTTTTTAATTTGGGGGTGATGCAGGTTTAAGGGTCAGGCTGTGGAAACAAACAGGGATAGTAAAATGGTCTGTGACTTTTTTTTTTGTGACTTTTATAACCTAAGTGTGTTCCTAAGAGTAGCACGTATCCATTGACTATTGTGGATGTTAATTTCAGCTTCCCCAGCCTTTTTTGGGTTAAAAAAGAATGTTTTTGCTCCCCTAGACTTTAATGGTAACCCTCATAATCGATGCTCCTACAAAAAAACCTTATCGATAAGGGCCGACTATCGAATCGCTCGATTTGATAGCCAAAAGCAATCGCTCAACACACCCATAACCCCTCTTTAACTTAATATAATTGGAAAAAAGGGCCGGGGGTGGTTTAATTCTGGAAGTAAGTAGAACTGGTGCAAGTGTAGATGTACAGCTGTAGGGGGTAGTATATATCTACTACTTAAGGTTAGAATACACATGTTCAACTGATCAATGTTTCAGCACTTTGCGCACAACTTGATGATCTCTCACAAGAAGCTTAATGGCAAAATTCACAACAGGTGTTTGAACCCTGAATCGCCAAATAAATTTAGTGGATCGATTTGAATTAGGATATAAACAGTCCTCCTTATCAGGTTGTTCACATTTTGACATCATGAGACCAAGACAACATCTTACAATTGATCAACAGTAGCTTGTCATTGCTGTCACGGGTGGCACCACGACCCCCCCTCCGGGTCGCAACTTACCCAGACGCGCTCCTGACTGTGTCTCTGCTTCCCGTTGCGTGTGTCCCCGCCTCCTAGGGAGCGCGCACGTCGGCACTGTTAAATTTAAAGGGCCAGCGCACCGGTAAATTCCTTTGCCGGTTGCAGCCCCTATTTTAAGCCTGCCTCTTCCTGTCGCCAGCGCCAGATCTTTAGTGCCCTATTAGCCTACAGAGAAAGTGTTCCTTGTCTTGCTGTGATTCCTGTGTACCGTACCGTTTTGCTTCCGTCCCTCGACCACGAACCTTGCCGCCTGTCCTGACCTTACCGCCTGTCCCCAACTATGTCTACGCCTCCGGATTCTGTACCAAGCTCACCCTTGGCTGCCATCGCAAGCAAGTCACGTCAGTGGAAGTGACCTGGTAGACTCCCGCCGCAGCAAGTCCATCCCGCTTTGCGGCGGGATCTGGTGAAAACTGGGACCTACTTAGATTCCGCTCCCTGGCATGGCATACACCATCGCTTGTGGTGGTCCAGCAGATCCACTACTACCAACCGTGACAGCAAGATACGGCTATGGAACCCGCCAAGGTGCCTCTGCCTAGCGTCGCTGACCTAACCACCATCGTGGCGCAGCAATCCCAACAGATCACTCAGCAGGCCCAGCAACTCAGCCATCTCTCTGCCATGATCCAACAGTGCCTGGCCACCCAGCAGCAACAACCCGCTCCTGTGGCTTCCGCTGCACCTTCGGCTTCCACACTGGCTGCTGGTCCAAGGCTCTGTCTGTCTGTGACGTCTAAGTTTGATGGAGACTCCAAAGGCTTGCAGAGGCTTTATCACCCAATGCTCTCTGCACATCGAGTTAATGGAGATCCAATTCCCTACTGAAAGGTCGAAGGTCGCATTCCTGGTCAGCCTTCTTTCCGAGAAAGCTCTTGCCTGGGCGTCACGGCTAACCTCGCCACTTTCCTCACAGAGTTCTGCAGCGTGTTTGAGGAATCCGCCCGAGCTTCTTCTGCTGAAACTGCCTTGCTGAATCTACGCCAAGGAGACTCCTCAGTGGGCGACTACGCGATACAGTTTCACACCCTGGCCTCGGAACTATCATGGAACGATGCGGCATTAGTCGCCACCTTCAAGAAAGGCCCTCCAGCCAGATCAAGGATGCCTTATCCACCAGTGATCCGCCTTCCTCCTTGAGTGACCTCATCTCCTTGGCCACTCGGATCGATATCCATTTTTCTGAATGGCGAGAAGAGCTCCGTCAGGAACGCGAACCTGCCAGGGGTCGTTATTTTCCCCGTCTAGCTCCTGTATTCCAGGGGCCACTTCAGTTGTCCTCCCTGCCTGTTACGGAGGAACCCATGCAAGTGGACAGAGCTCATTTGACTCCACAGGAGCTGAACCAGTGGCTTGAAGAAAACCTATGCCCCGAACATTTCCGCTGGGTCTGCCCACTTCGTCCTCAGCATCCGAGAAACGCACGCACCTAGGCCACGTGGGAGAGGTGTCCCTAGGTGAGAGCAAGTCCTCTCCTCGTTTGACCATGCCTGTGCTTGTCGGATCTTGACCGGTTGTTCAATTCCAAGTTTCCTTGCTGCCTTGATGTCCCCGTGGTCAGCATGGAAAAGCCTCTTGTCATCTCCTCTGTCAGTGGGGAGATCCTCCGTGACCCTATCCAGTACTGTACCAAGCCCTTGCTCCTTCAGGTAGGGGCGCTACATAAGGAGAAGCTGGTGTTTTACGTGCTCCCTCGGTCCCCCTCGTCTGTCCTTCTAGGTCTTCAGTGGTTGCAGCCCCTGTGCTCAACTGGGAAACGGACGAAGTCCTATGTTGGGGGCATGGATGTCGATCTCACTGTTTGGTGGCACCCCACCCGGTGCATCCCGCTTCTTCGATACCACCCACATCTCTGGCAGGCCTTCCTGCTCCATACCAAGAATTTGCAGATGTGTTCTCCGAGAAGCAAGCTGAGACTCTACCTCTGCATCGCCCTTATGACTGCCCGATTGACCTGCTGCCCGGCACCTCTCCGCCTCAGGGCCGAGCCTACCCGCTGTCAGTACCCAGAGATGCAGGCTATGTCGGCCTACATTAAAGAAAATCTCAAGAAGGGATTTATTTGGAAGTCCTACTCCCCTGCCGGGGCTGGATTCTTCTTCGTAGAGTGGAAAGACGGCTCTCACGGCCATGCATCGATTACCGAGGGCTCAACAAGATTACCATTAAGAACCGGTATCCCCTGCCTTTGATTACTGAACTCTTCGATTGGCTTCGGGGAGCCAGGATATTTTCTAAATTGGATCTGCGGGGAGCTTATAATCTCATTCGCATACGAGAAGGGGACGAATGGAAGACGGCTTTTAACACCCGCAATGGGCACTTCGAGTACCTAGTGATGCCCTTTGGTCTCTGCAACGCTCCAGCAGTTTTCCAGGAGTTCGTCAACGACATATTCCGGGATCTCCTGTATACCTGTGTCATTGTTTATCTGGACGATATTCTAATTTTCTTCCCCGATCCTGAGTCCCACATAATCCATGTACGACAGGTCCTCCAGCATTTGAGGTCTAACCGCCTCTATGCCAAGCTCGAAAAATGGCTGTTCCACCAGAAAAGCCTCTAATTTCTCAGCTACATTATTTCAGACAAGGGCCTGCAGATGGATCCTGCCAAATTGTCTGCTGTCCTGCAGTGGCCAAGACCCGTGGACATCCGAGCCATACAAAGATTCCTGGGCTTCGCCAATTATTATAGACAGTTTGTGCCACACTTCGCCTCACTGGTGTCTCCTATAGTGGCTTTAACCAAAAAGGGTAGTAATCCGAGGTTATAGCCACCAGCTGCGGAAGAAGCTTTCCTCAACCTGAAGTCTGTGCTCGCCTCTGCCCCGGTACTCACCTGGCCGGATACAGAAAAACCTTTCTTCTTGGAAGTCGATGCTTCCTCGGTGGGAGCCGGAGCTGTGCTTACCCAAAAGGGTCTCAAAGGCAAGACCCTCACGTGTGTATTTTTCTCCAAAACCTTTTCCTCTGCAGAGAGAAATTATGCTATAGGAGACCGGAAATTACTGTCCATCAAGCTAGCCCTAGAGGAATGGCGCTATCTCCTGGAGGGGGCTCGACACCTGGTCAGTATGTACACCGACCACAAGAACCTCCTCTATCTCCAGACGGCCCAGTGTCTAAACCCGCCCCAGGCTCGATGGAGAAAAACGTCACGGCTGATGCCGTCTCCCGTGCCTCTGACGTGGTAGGAGCCGAACCAGAACCATGGCATATCATCCCTCCCGAAAGGCTAATCTCTGCTGCACCCATAGAGTTGCAACGAATCCCTCCGGGCAAGACTTATGTGCGCCCGGCTCTACGGAAGAAAATACTGTATTGGAGACATTGCTCTTGAGTGGCTGGACACCCGGGAGTGAAGAAATCTTGCTCTCTCATCTCCCATTTTTATTGGTGGCCCAGTCTGGCCAAAGACGTTCGCGAATTCGTGGAGTCGTGCACTTCTTGTGTCCGCAATAAATCTTCCCATCTCAAGCCAGCAGGTCTGCTGCAGCCACTGCCTATTCCCGATTGTCCTTGGACCCACGTGGCCAAGGACTTTATTACTGTCCTCCCGCCTTCTTCAGGTAATACCGTGATCTGGGTAGTCACGGATCGCTTTTCTAAGATGTCCCATTTTGCTCCTCTGCCAGGTCTACCCTCTGCTCCTCGTCTGGCCAGCCTATTTTTCCAACACATTTTGGGATGGGCTGCCCCGCCATATAGTCTCTGACCGGGGGGTTCAATTTGTTTCTAGGTTCTGGCGCTCCCTCTGTAACCAGCTACAAGTAAAATTGGATTTCTCTTTGGCCTATCACCCTCAGACCAACGGGCAGGTGGAGAGGGTTAACCAGATGCTCGGCTGCTATTTGCGGCACTTCATTTCTGCACGTCAGGACGACTGGGTCAATCTTTTACGTTGGGCACAATTCTCATACAATTCGTTAGACTCCAAGTCTGCCGGTGCCGCCCCCTTCTTCATTGTCTACGGGCGACATCTAGAGACGGGCAAAGTTCTCAAAAATTCGATTCGGTGACTTCGCCGAATTTCCTGACAAAATTTGTTACGGTCCGAATTACTTCGGGACGAATTGCGTTAAAAAACTGCTATTTCCAGGCAGCACAGAGCCTGCAGGGTGCTGCAGACCGTTGTGCCATGCTTAAATATGCAGAGGGAGCTTGGTTTGGTCTTCATATAATGTTGAGTTTTAGTATGACACGCATATGACTGCCGCCGCTCTTAGAATCGTTTCACTATAAAATTCCCTGGGCACTTAAGAGGGCAAAACTGACCAAAAAACTCAAGCGATAATGTAGCCTGATAAAGTCATGGCAGAGAAAGCTGGGAAAAAACAAGCGGAGGGCTCAGGTGGCAATATCAGTGACAGACTGTGGAGGTGACGGCAGCAGCCACAGCAGCATGAGGTCAGAGAGTGGCACAATGACATTCTGGAGGTGGCAAAAACAGGAGTAGGCCACAGAGTGGCACAATGACACAATGTGTAGGTTACGGCAGCAGCCACAGCAGCAGCATGAGGTCAGACAGTGGCACAATGAAATTCTGGAGGTGGCAAACACAGGAGTAGGCCACAGAGTGGCACAATGACACAGTGTGGAGGTCACGGCAGCAGCCAAAGCAGCAGCATGAGGCCAGACAGTGTTACCATGACAGAGTGTGGAGGTCATGGCAGCATAGCATATGTATTACCGCTTATCCTGTATAAATGTGAATTCATGCGTATGGGTCAAAAAATTGGGAAGTCCTCCCTAGTTTCCCTAGAGTCCATAAGCATGCAACGAGTATATTAGACCAAACAGTTTAATGACTATAAAGCTTCCTTTATTCCATATAGGTATACAGCCAAACTATTTCAGTTTTCAGGCTGTGTATTAAATAAAGTTTACAGTCAGTAACAACCGTAGCGTGTCCTTCACAAAAATAGGTAAAAACCTTGACGGGCGCTCTGCGGCGTTCATTAGATCGGAGTAGCTTGGACAGACCGGCCGAACGCTGCATGGATGTAATGTTTCGAGGGAACTCCGCCCCCTTTTCAAGCAGCAGCATGAGATCAGAAAACGGCACAATGACACAGTGTGGAGGTCACGGCACCAACAGCAGCAGCAGCATGAGGTCAGAGAGTGGCACAATAACAGAGTGTGGGAGGTCACTGGCAGCAGCCACAGCATGCAGCATGAGGTCAGCCAGTGTGGCACAATACATTCTGGGTAGGCAAAACAATCATAGGCCGACAGAGAGGCACAATTTATAGAGAGTGGGAGGCACGCGATCAGCAGCATGAGGTCAGAGAGTGGCACAATGACACTTGTGGAGTGTACAGACAGCATCCACCGCAGAGCATAAAAGGACAGAGCATAGCGTCACAATGACATTCTGTAGTTTGTGCAACCCCGAAATTAGGCCACCGAGAGACACAATGACACAGAGAGGTGTAGGTGACTTGCAGCATCTAGCAATGAGGTCAGCCAGTTGCTACGAAACTTTGACAGAGTTTGTGATTCACGGCAGCAGCCACAGCAGCAGCATGATGTCAGACAGAGCACAATGACAGTGTTGTAGGTCACGCTACAGCCACAGCATCAGCATGATGTCAGACATGTGCACAATGAACAGAACAATGATGGACACAGCCGCAGCCACAGCAGTCAGCAACAGGGTCAGGGCAGTGGAAACACTTACAATCTGTATGATTGGCAAAACAGTAGTAGGCCACATAGTGGCACAATGACAGAGAGTGGAGTACACGGCAGCAGTAGCATGAGGTCAGAGAGGATGTGAGCACAATCGAAATTCTGGAGGTGGCAAAAACAGGAGTAGTGCCACGAGTTGGCACAATTGACTCAGTGTGTATGTCACGGCAAGCAGCATGAGGTAAGACAGTGGCACAATGCAAATTCTGAAGGTGGGCGCAACAACAGTAGTAGGCACACAGAAGTGCACAATGACGAGATAGGAGTGATGGCAACAGTATGATGTCAGAGAGTGGCACAATGACACAGTGTGAATGTCACGACACCAGCAACAGCAGCATGAGGTCACAGAGTGCACAATGAAATTCTGGAGGTGGCAAAAACAGGAGTAGGCCACAGAGTGACACAATGACAGAGAGTGGAGGTCACGCAAGCAGCAGCATGATGTAGAGATGTCGCACAATGAAATTATGGAGGTGGTCTAAAAACAGGATAGGCCACATAGTGGGCACAAGTGACTGAGATGGTTGAGGTGACGGCAGCGCCACGGCAACAGCATGAGGTCAGACAGTGCACAATGACATTCCAGAGAGGTGGCAAAGACAGTAAGTATCACAATGACAGAGGAGAGGAGGTGACGGCAGCAACAGCATGATGTCAGAGAGTGGCACATGACACAGTGTGAATTTCACGGGGGGGGGTGGGGCACCAGTCAACAGGCAGCAGCATCATGAGTCATAGATGGCACAATTGACAGAGAGTGGAGGTTTGGTGCAATACCAGTCCCATGATAAAGATGGTGGTAGGCACATTTGATAAACAGTCAGCCGAGTTGTTGTCATCATGCCGGTGTCGGCATCAGAATATTGGCAGAGGCAGGTTAGTTTGAACCCAGACCATTCTCAAAGGTTTGGGTGAGGTGTCATGGATTGATGTAATCTGACGCCTAAGGCAATGTAAGTGTGAAATCCTGGCCGACTCCACGCCTGATTCATCTTGACAAAGGTCATCCATTCCACATTTCCCGTGGACAAGTGGGTTCTCCCTTTGTAACGATTGCCTAGGGTTACCACCCTGCACTGAACTACCCCACCCGGAGGGCCCCAGCGCCCCCCCGACCCCGCCACTTCCGCATCGGGCACGCCTCCCGCCCCGCCACCCCCCGGCCGCGCCCCGCCCTCCCCCCGCCGTCCCCCCCCACCCCCCCGCCGCCCCCCCCCCCCTACCTCGCCATCTCCCGTCCCCCCCCCCGGCGCCCGCCCTCCCCCCCCCCCGCCCCCCCCGGCTCCCTCTGGATGCCACACAACTGCCTGGCAGGGACAGCTTCTCCACTGCAAACTCGGCAAAGTGAGGCTCACACATCCATTTCGGCTGCCCAGCAGTCCACGATCTTCGTAACTTGTGGTGGCGAGAGTGCTGTCCAAGTAGGCCCACCACCTGTTGGTTCAGGGTCTATGCCTCCATCCTGCTGCTGCTAGCTGGTGAACTGCCCTCCTCACTAGGCGGGTGAAGAAACTGTCACATCAGTTACTCCAGACTTATTGCTGCTGAAGAGCGTGTTTACTGCTCCAAACCCCCCCACCTTCGCACCAGAGCCACGGCGTGGTATTGGAGCGCTGACGAACACTCCGGTCAACCTGTCAGAGAGGACAATGCCTCACATAGGCATCGACCAACTGTCTACAAGTATTTCCCTATAGTATGTGAGTTTGTCCCTCCCTCTCAGGCAGCTGGGAAAAGGCTCCCACTATGGCCTGGACGAGGGTCCAATAGGGATAGATGAGCCAAAGTCATCCCTCTGCCGGATGGTGACTATTCGTCTGTCACAAGCCAGGCAAATCACATGCTGCGGGGCCACCTTCACAAAGTTGAACTCCGAGGGGCTCCCTGCCTCCATCTCCACTGTATACAGCCATGGCTTGCGGGTCATCTGCCTCGTCTTCATCATCACAACTACCTCCTCCAGCGCCCTGCTTCTCCTCTTCTTCACTGGGTAGAAAATCCACTCATTTCACCAACAATGGGCTTTCAGCCAATGTACCCTCCTCCTCCTCCAGATTCAGTCCCCACCGGACTTCATGAGGCCACCGAGATTTAGTCGCCAGATCTCCAGTCCCTGCCCAGACAGATTTTTCAGCATCTGTTTCCAGACCTAGAAGCAGTGGAATTGACGTTTGTTCATCCCCGTAGTCCTGGTGACTGACAAATAACGACGCCTCCTCGAATGGCCCTCAACAAACGGCAAGGTTGTCACGCATTAGCTGTCCCCCCCACTGTCCTGACACCAAGGTTACTACCTGGGGAGTACTCGCTGTCCGCCTGGATATCAAAAAATCGTTAATGGCCTTTCTCTGTTTCATACAGTCGGTCCAACGATGCAGCTGGTAATTCCAACGGGTGGAAACTTGCCCATAGTCAGAGTGTGTGGGGGGGGGGTGGCGGGGGCGTGTCGCCCGCAGCAAGCTCGATAGAGGTTGTTCCAGTGCTTGTTGGATGATGGAATTGCATGCACAGTTTCCCAGGCCATTATTCAGAATGTTTCTGAAGATCGGTGAAAGACATCAGGAACCTTTTTCACACCCAGAATTGAACACATTCCCATGCAGGGCGCATGGAACCATCCCCATCGGTGCAGCGGCGGAAACCAGTTACACTCATTGTCCGTCACCATAGGTTTCCGATTAGCAGTTGGTGTGGAGAAAGCCAACATCGATTCCTGACTTCGTCGCCGAGTCAATCCAGGTGTAGAACTGCGAGACACCGCTGTGCCCTACACATGTAGGGTAGATGGAGCAGTACATGTGGAGGACCTGAGATGATGGGAGTGTGGTGGAGGAGGAGGAGAGCGGGACCTTGTGGGGCATGGAGCCGCAGTTTGCACGTGAGGAGTTTGTCCTAGTTGTTGGTGTGGCCCTGGGCAGGAACACATTCACCCGGTGGCGTAAAGGACATGTACAGGCCCTGGACCTGTAATTTACAGCTCCTGACATCCGCGCTGCCCGTGCCCTTGGACAAAACGATAAGCTCAACACTGGCCCTCCTTCCGTTCTACTATTTATGAAGTGCTGGTACAGCCTTTTTGGTAATAAGAGAAATTACTGCTTGGAACTCTACACCTCAGCTCGTTACGCACAGCTAATCCGTTCTCTGAACGGTGCAGAAGGTCCACCATTTGAAAGGAGGGAACTTCAGTACCAACAACTTAGGACAGGACCACTGATCAGCTGTCTGCACTCTTAGGATGTTTGGAGACAGCATACTGTTGACCTCTTTAGCAATCGCCTCGCTGAACGACAGCTGGCCGATGAGTAGCTGAGGAGCAGGAGCATCTAGGACCGGGAATGATGGCAAAAGAGAAACCGCGTCCCTTCTGCAGAGTGAGTGGAGCCATTACTGGTGCAAAGGCATCGTGCCACTGGCCGCTGCTCTGCTGTTGCTGCAGCGGCAGGATGGACCCCCACATCTGAAGCACGTTTCTTCCCAGGCCACCGGATAGGTGACGCTGCATGTGGTTTGACACAGGGCCGTGGTGCCAACGTTTAGCTCCTTGGCCACCTTCACTTCTGCCCACAATTTCTACATATACCCATATACGGCTCCTCCGGTGTCTTGTCAAAAGAACTGCCACACCGCCGAGTAGCCTGATTTACCGCAACGCTCCCGCACTGATTGACTACTACCGCCGCTGCCTCACTTGAGCCCTTTGTGCTGCTTACTTTCTTGGACCTGCGAAGCGGGTTATCTACCCCGTGGCCCGGCTTGGCTCCCTACCTCACAGTGCTGCTACCCTGCAGACTCACCGGCCACACAACCCCCCTTGCCTGGCATGCGGTGCTGCCTGACGAGCTAATCTGACACCCTCTACTCCGAGATGCATCACCTGGCTCCCAATTGCGGTTGGTGCTACATCATCATCATTTGTGGAATCAATGTCTCTGACTTTATCCTCATCACCGGTCTTGGTATTCAGAGCAGACCCCTCAAACATGACCTCCCATGGCCACTCTCCACATCTATACTTTTTCCGCCTAACTGCAAGAAAACAGTGGATATGTGGCCCCATTGTCTTTTGCTGCCAGTATCTGCCAGAATGTCCTCCTTCAAATTTGTTCATCCTCGCTATATAGTGGTCGCTGTGAGCCAGTACCATCAATAGTATATCTCATGGCTGAGGGGAACCGGATTGGGACAGAGTGCTGGTTTAGGACGGTGATGGCTGACTGACCCGCTCCCCGGGCCATGCCCATCTAAGGGTAGTGGTCTACCGATCCCACCACTCTGGCTGGGTTGTCAGATGACATCAGGGATGAAGGTGGTACCTAGTCAACCAAATCAAGAACCCTATGTTTGCTGTCAACACACAGGCCGCTTAGATACAGCAGTCAGTTGAGTCCACACCCGAATGTACCCTGGCTGTGACGTCCCCTTGCTGTGCTGCACGCTGGCCTGCTCCAAGGAATGTTTTAGTGCCTCTACCACTCACAGGTGAAGAGCCTGCCACCTCTCTGTCTAGACAACAGTTTGTTATAAAATGTACCGACACTGTTTGATGTAAGATATCTGTATATGATAAATACACACCCAGTATATGACTCCAAATGAAACCCAGTAACAAGCTTGGTTAACCCTTGGATGAAAAATTGCGCTACACAAATGGGCAGAAAAATTTACTTGTAAGTGACCATTTAAAAACACTGTGTAATGTGTACTGAATATAAAGCACAAACAAGCTTAATGAACCTTCGGTTATGAATTTATGCTATCTAGACAGAATTTGCTTCGTTTGGCGGTGAAAAAGGACCGTTTTCCTTTTAGTGACCACAACAGCATAACAACCATAAATAACCCCCAGGGCTACTAAATTGTGTCAAAAGAAGATGAGCAACCCAAAAATTACCAGCTTGTAGCGTGTTAAAATGGTCGTGTAATTTAATGGTACACAACAACATAAAAACTTGATAAATTCAACCCATACGGTTAAGATTTATGCTACAGGCAAAAATTTCTTATTTGGTGGTGAAAAAGAACGATTCATTACTAAGTTCCACTGCAGAAAATTACTAAATTAAGTCCTGGATGTAAATTGCGCAAAAAAATGTGAGCTGCCAAAAATTAACAGCTTTGTAGCATGTTTATTATGCGTGTATTTTACGAACAGACCAACAACAAAAAACTTGTAATTTTACCCATTCGGTTAATAAATATGCTACAGGCAAATTTGCATCTTTGGCGGTTGAAAAAGAACGTTTCTTTTAGAAACCACTAACAGCAAACAACGCTTAATTAATCCCACTGGATGTAAATTGCGCAAAAGAAATAGAGAAACCAAAAAATCTGTGGTATTTGGATTGTCAAAACCCTGTTTCTTTAAATGAATACACCAGGAACAGGCTTGATAACCTTGATATTCAATGTGCTGTAGCAGATAGCATTAAAATGTATAAGCCAGCCTGCATGTATGCACCTGGACTTCAGATCCAATACCCCACTAAAATCAAATTAGGAACGTTAAGAGAAGCAGACTCAGAACAAGCTGTGACACCCCCCCAAAAAATCCGCTGTTTAAAAATGAGTACCCACCACACCTTTTTATCAGCTATGATAAGCGAGCCGTTGCAGCACCTTCCCTACTCATTACAGTGAGATCGGTATGAGCTCCCAGCGTCGTTGCCCGTACTTATATAGTGTGTGACCGTCACAGAATTCCCGCAGGACTCTGATTTGCTATCAATCTCTGCACATGGCAGTAGGCAATCCCTTACATTCTCTCCCAAGGTTCTTTGCCTCATGTAACGTCCAGTGCTCTAGCCATTTTATCAATCAAAAGCACGCTTCGTTCCCGCGAAGTACCCCAAATTTCGACATCGTTCAGTACCGAAGTTTTCCTGAAATTCTAAACGAAGTCCATGTAAGATTTGGTCCAGGACTTAACTGCCATCTGGGATCAGACACGCCAGTCTCTGCAACGGGCGTTTGCCCACACTAAGAAGCAAGCAGACAAAAAAGAGAGACCCCCGCCATCTTCTCTCCTTGAGATAAAGTATGGTTGTCTGCGAAGATTCCCGGCAACAAACTGGGTCCCCGCTTCCTGGGACCGTTCAAGGTGCTGAAACACATCAATCCAGTGGCATATAAGCTCCGCCTTCCCTTCACAATGCGGGTCCCGAACTCCTTCAACTTCTCTCTCCTGAAGCCAGTTGTCCTGAATCGTTTCTCCCGGAAAGTTGCTCCTCCATACGCCTAGGCTGATGCAATGACCATCGTCACATAAAAGAAATCTTGTGCCATGAAAACAATCAGTGTGGAAGCAAAGTTCCTCAATGACTGGAGGAGTTGAGGCCCGAAGAAAGGTGTCCTGGGCGCCAGAGTACAACTATTACTGGATCGTAACCCTGGCCGCAATTCCTCCAATACAGGAAAGAGGAGGGGCCCTAAGGGATGGGGTACTGTCATGGGTGCCCCCACGGACGCACTTGCTCCAACTTACCCAGCCGCGTTCCGGACTGTGCCTCTGTTTCCCGGCGCGCGTCCCCGCCTCCTAGGGCGTGTGCGCGCCGGCACTGTTACATTTAAAGGGCCAGCGCACCGGTAAATTCCTTTGCTGGTCGCATCCTCTATTTAAAGTCTGCCCCTTCCTGTGGCCAGCACCGGATCATGTAGTGGCCCTATAAGCCTACTGAAAAGCAGTTCCATGTCCTTGCCGTATTCCTGTTTACCGGATGCCTCTTTGCTTCCGTCCCCGACCACCGAACCTCGCCGCCTGTCCTGACCTAGCCGCCTATCCTGACTACGTCAACCGCCTCATGATTCTGTACCACGCTCACCTTGTCTGCCAACGCAAGCAAGTCCACGTCCGTGGAAGGACCTGTAGACTCCCGCCGCAGAAAGTCCATTCTGCTTTGCGGCGGGCTCTGGTGAAAACCCGGACCTACTTAGATTCCGCTCCCTGGCGTGGCTTATGCCATCGCTTGCGGTGGTCCAGCGGATCCACTACTACCAACCGTGACAATTGCGAGGCTTCAAGCAGGATACTCTGAGATGGAAGTGGCCACTGAGCTTAGAGTTTCACAGAGTGTCATCAGCAGGTTGCAACAGAGAAATAGAGAGACTGAAAGAGTCGCAGAAAGGTCAGGAAGTGGATGTCCTTTGGCTACATCACACGCTGATGACTACTTCATTGTAAACAATGCCCTAAGGAACCAGATGATGAATTCCTCACAACTCCAGGCAAGTTTAAGGGAGGTGAGAGGACTATTTGTAACCATTTACATCAGAATGGTCTGCATGCTAAATTACCTGACCACACCCCCAAGCACAGGCATCATTGTCTTACATGGGCTGGGAAGCATCTACATTGGATGAGGGACCAGTGGTTCTCAGAGCTGTTCAGTAATAAAGGTAATTTCATTCTGAGCAAAAATGATGGCTGCCAATGATGCTGGAGATGTCAAGGAGAGCATTATGCATCAGCCAGGGCAGCTACCTGTTAAGTCCCCTTGCAAGTCATCTAGCACCCAGACCCCGTTGAACTGCACTCTCCTGTCCGCACATGGCAGACCCTGCTTTTATACCGTGTGACTTGCAGCCCCTCTTCTGCAAACTCACATCGATAGTCATAAAGCAGAGACATGCTTTTCGTTTCATCTGCCTGCCTTAAAAAGCCTTTGTCCTAAATAAAGGTGCCTAGTCAAATTAAACTTTCTGAACCTATGTACACCATATACTCTATATACAATGCACGGTGTAAGGTGAGAAGACGGACTGCAGGTCACCCAATAAAAAGCAGAGTCTGCCATGTGCTGCCAGGAAAGTGCAGTTCCGTTTTTAAGTAGAAACAGTTGGTGTCAAGTTCTGGTTGTTAGTCGATGCAAGAACCCCAAAGCCCGATGTGGTTTAAAAAATAAAAAATAAAAAAAAAAAAAAAAACAAGCACAAGCTACCCTTTGCACCAGGTACAGACTAACTCACAGACCCAGCACGAGCTGAGAGTAAGTTTTTTTGCACAGCTTACTGACAAGCTTTATTGTTTAGGGCTCTGTAGCCCTGTGAACTGTTGTTTACAAACCTCTTGCAGTCATGTCACTGTAAGGGCTTGTTCACACAACGTTTTTGTGATCCGTTTTACGGATCCGCAAAACGATGTAACAATTGTCAGTGTGTTTAACTTTGCGTTCAATGGCAAAAGCGCATCGCTGTTCTCCGGGGAAATTGGCAAAGCGCTTTTGGAGCCTCCCCACTGCGTTTTTCGCATCCACTTTAAGAATTAATGTCAATTCTTTTTGCGTTTTACCAAGTGAAAGCCCATAGAGATAATGGAGTCCGTTTTTTGGCACCTGCCAAAAGCGCCCACCTCCGGGTACATCGGGCGTTTTTCATCTGAAAGCGGATGCGAAAAGCGCATGAGCGGCTGCGGGGCACAACGGGGGGGCTGGGGGGGGGGGGTTTGGCGGGGCTTGGACCCCCCCCCCGGGATCGGGGGCGGCTGCGGGAGATGGCGGAAGCGGGGCTAAACTGAATGGACAGGGAAAAATGAATGGGGAGAGAGAGAGGAGAGGAAGAGAGAAGAGAGAGAGAGAGAGAGAGATAAAAAAGTGTAAAAAAGCCCTAACCTTCAGCTAAAATAGCAATCACTGCGCAGACCCCCCCACAACCAACCAAAAAGGAAAACCTCAAACTGCCTAGGGCCCGCAGGTGAATGACTTAAGGACCCTTTTTTGACTAAATAGTTCCTGAGCCTGAACATTTCATGATGTGGTATCTCCTCAGTGAGGCAGTAATCATTAGACCACTTAAAATTCCATAAAGGTCATCGCCCTGCACACAAAAGGATTGCATAATTTAACCCCTTTTAGCTCCTCGCAATTTTAAAAGCTTCAAACAGCATAGATATTAACAAAAAAGTAGAAACTTTTAAATCACATTTGAATCAAGTTTCCAACTTTTGAAAATGAAAAGCAGGAGATTTTAGTGGGCGGTGCGCGAGCGCGCCGCTGCAAAAATTTGCATGGACAACCCATTTGTCGGTATGCCATGCCCCTTCAAAAAGCCACACCCACTCCACCTAACTGCAAAACGGCTTTGGAAGAAACCAGGTAGATGCCTTATAGCCAGGTAGAAACCCCCCCATAAGCAGGTAGTGCCCCTTACAGGCAGGAAAGATGCCCCCTTGTAGCAAGTAGATGCCCTCTGTACCCCAGGTAGGTCCCCCCATTTTTTTCCATTAGTGCCCCCCTTGTTTTCCAGGTAGGTGCCCCCTCTGTTCCCAGGTAGATGTCCCCTCTGTTGCCAGGTAATGTCCCCTGTTCCAGGAAAATCCCCCCCCCCCCTCGTTGCCAGGTAGTGCCCCCATTGTTGCCAGGTAGTGCCCCCTCTGTTGCCAGGTAGTGCCCCCTCTGTTGCCGGGTGGTGCCCCCTCTGTTGCCAGGTAGTGCCCCCGCTGTTGCCAGGTAGGTGCCCCTCTGTTGCCAGGTAGTGCCCCTCTGTTCCAGGTAGATGCCCCCCTCTGTTGCCAGGTAGATGCCCCTCTGTTGCCAGGTAGTGCCCCATTGTTGCCAGGCAGAGTGCCCCATTGTTGCCAGGCAGAGCCCCCCATATAGCTAATAAAAAAAAAAATAATAAAATCCACTTACCTCACCAGGCTCCTGCAGCACGGCCGCCCCGGGACGATCCCCTCCAGCGGCGCAGGGGAAGTGAGAGCAGCCGCGCGTCACTCCCCTGCACCGCGCGTCACTTCCCCTGGCCGCTGACCTGTATGTGCGGCGCCACACCGGCGCCGGACATACAGGGGGAGGAGGCAGGAGGGATCGCTCCCTCCTGCCTCCTCCCTGCACAGCGAGACTCCGGGCGGGTGAAGCGGGCGCAGCGGCCGCTACACCCGCCTGTAGCAGCGGCCCGGCGGCGCGAGTAGCGCACCGGCGCACTCTGTCGCCGCGGCCATTGAAAGAGCCCCCCGCCCCTTGGCGGCGGGAGGAATGCCAACTCCCCGGGAGGGGGGGGGGGACCCCAAATAGCGGGACCCCCCCGCCAAAAACGGGAGTGTTGGCATGTATGGTTGAAGTGCATATCATATACTGTAATAGATGCTGTTTAGGTCTGGAAATTCCTTTTGATACCACTTGTGGGAGCTGAAAAAGAAGCCATATTAGTTGTCACTTTACAGTCCCAAAACACACAAGTAACTTAGAAACGGTTGAACTGAATATCTAGCAACAATCTTAAAATAATATTTTTTATTTTTAGGGAAAGATGTTCTTTATCTACTTTGTTCAATGATAATCCTCTAACGAAGTTAAAGACGGAAGGCTTGAAAGCCTGTTTCACATAATCACTGAAGCTCATTTATATTTGTCAGATTTTAGATATAGCAGAAACAGAACAAGTGTCGTGTTTAATTATAGCAGGGTGGATTGTGAATGGCAATTTTTTAAACAACATTATATGCTCTACTAGATTTAATCTATCAAATTAACAAGAAAAAAAAACAGGAAAGGAAATGGTATGGAGAGCATATACATTTTTTAACTGACAAACTGGGCTTTTTCTTGTACCTTATTATCGTATGAGAAATGTAACTAAGATAGTAACATGAGTATAAGGATGGTTGGTTGGATAGAAAGATAATCAGTATGGATAATCAGTGTAAAAAATAGAGATATATACACAGTCAAGGCATCTTATCTATGACTGCTTCCTACTTTTAACATCAGCAAGTTCATGAAGGAAGTCGTGTCCTGAGCTGGCTTGGTGAGTATACAAGGTGTGGGAAGCCTGTCTGCACACATATCCCTTGCTGTTGTCATCGGTAAAAGGGGCGATTTATCAAAGTTGCAAACAGGGATGATTACTGCCTTTGGGGCAAAGGGTGACTATTTCTGAAACTGTGCAGTGCTGCAAGTTAGTGGACAAATGACACCAGGCCTGGACTGGCAATCTGCCAGGCCCATTACAGAGCCTGCAGCATCTTTTTTTGACTGCAAGTACATCCTCGGAACATTAGCTACTTGCTCCACTGCTGTGATCGAAGCAGGAGCAAGCAGGGGCAAGAGGCGTGATATAGCAATATTATCACACCTCCTGCACTGCTGCATTTCCTAGGCCCCAGGCTCAAGGAGTTGATGGGAGCAATGCCCCGGCATAGTTGGCTCGCATGATGACGTCATGATGACCATGCCAGATACCAGTTCCTGGTGAAAACTGTTCTTCGGGGAAATGGTAAGAGGTAAGTATAATTTTTTTTATTTATTTTTCAATCAGGTCTATATGCCTACCTACCAACAGGGAGTCTATATCATTACCTACCTATGAGAATCCTATATACCTACCTACTCACTGGGCATCTACAGTGGGGAAAATAATCATTTGATACATTGGCAATTTTGCAAGTGTTGCCACCTACAAAGAATGGAGAGGTCTGTAATTTTTATCGTTGGTACACTTCAACTGTGAGAGGCATAATCTAAAAAAAAAAAAAAAATCCAGAAAATCACATTGTATCATTTTTAAATAATAAATTTTCATTTCATTGCATGAGATAATTTTTAGATATAATAGAAAAAAACAGGACTCAATTTTTGGTACAGATCCCTTGTTTGCAATTACAGAGGTCAGATGCTTTCTTTAGTTCTTGACCTAGTTTTCACACAACGCAGCAGAAATTTTGGCCCACTCCTACATACAGATCTTCTCCAGATCTTTCAGGTTTCAGGGCTGTCCCTGGGCTACATTGA
Source organism: Phyllomedusa bahiana (assembly GCA_025379985.1). Classification (NCBI taxonomy): domain Eukaryota; kingdom Metazoa; phylum Chordata; class Amphibia; order Anura; family Hylidae; genus Phyllomedusa; species Phyllomedusa bahiana. Next base: position 31,581 of record JAODAL010030260.1, on the reverse strand, counting down.
GATTCATCTCCCTCCAAAGATATCCGAATGCTTTCAGGTCTGGGGTCTGGCTAGGCCACTCCAGGACCTTGAAATGCTTCTTATGGAGCCACTCCTTTGTTGCCCTGGCTGTGTGTTTTGGGTCATTGTTGTCCTGGAAAACCCAGCCACAACCCATCTTCAATGCTCTTACTGAAGAAAGGAGGTTTTTGACCAAAATCTCATGGTACATGGCCTTATCTCTCCTCCCTTCAATATGGTGCAGTCGCCCTATCCCCTTGCAGAAAAGCAGCCTTAAAGTATAATGTTTCCACCCCCATGCTTCACAGTTGGGATGGTGTTCTTGGGGTTGTACCCATCCCTTTTCTTCCTCCAAACACGGCGAGTGGAGTTGATACCAAAAAGTTCTATTTTGGTTTTCTGACCACATGACCTTATCCCATGCCTTCTCTGGATCATCCAGGTGGTCACTAGCAAACTTTAGATGCACCTGGAAATGTGCAGGCATATGAAGGGGGACCTTGCATGCCCTGCAGGATTTCAGTCTTTAAAACCGTGGTCTCAGCTCTATTCAGGTCATTGAACAGGTCTTTCCGTGTAGTTTTGGGCTGATTATTGACCTTAGAATTATCCTTACCCCATGAGGTGAGATTTTGTATGGAGCTTCAGACCGAGGAAGATTGACAGTCATCTTGTGTTTCTTCCATTTTCTAATAACTGCACCAACAAATATTGCTTTCTCACCAAGCTTCCCAAACTTGAGCAGGTCTACAATTTTTTCTCTGGTGTCGTTAGACAGCTCTTTGGTCATGGGCATGGTGTAGAGGTTGGAGTGTGATTGAGTGTGTATACAGGTGTCTTTTATACAAGTAACGAGTTTAAAAAGTGCAATTAATATAGGTAATGAGTAGGGATGAGCGATTATAATCGACAAAGTTGAAATCGACACGGTTTTTACGTTGAACAGATCTTATAGATTATACGATAAATGCCGTAATATCTTAACGGTAATCATTTACAATCGCGCGATTTTCGGCGCTTCCTGTACATTTGGCGGCCAGCAAATCAGCTTAGAGCATAGAGCATGAGGAGCTGGGTGTGCAACGTCATGACTGTGATGTGTATGGTTGTCATTGGCTGGAAAAATCACATGACCTCGTTTTGCATAGACCAGCGTTTCCTGTTCAGCATCAGTCTTTCAGTGTCTAACATTAGAGCAAGACGTCTGCTGCATGTCTCTCAATACAGCTCAGCTCAGAGACACAGTTCTTATCTTTATTCATACAGACAACTATGCTTTTAGCTGTGAACATTAGAATATAGGTAGATTAGAGAATTTCAGTTCTTATTTAGTTAGACAGAGACTTTTAAAGAAGCATCTAGCGCTGTCCAGACGGACGGACAGACAGACAGGCTTTGGAAAGGAGGGTGCATATTGTGCAGCCCAGACTCTGCTTTGAACCTGCATTGAAATGGCATTTTTTTCACCACTTTTTGGCCAGCACACCTCGCACCTGAGGTACAATTGTACCTTTAATTTTGTGCGGCCCAGTTTTTTTCAAATAGCCTCATTGTAAGCCAATTTTGATACAGAAATTTTCTAGTAACTGTTCTCGTTTGTCATTGCTGCAAAAAACGCAATTTCTCATCCGTGTAACTTTTAAATAGCTTTATTGCACTTTGGTGGGCCCCATTTTTTTTTCAAATAGCGACGTTGTACGCCAATTTTGAAACAGAAATTTTCTAGTAATTGTTCTCGTGTGTCATTGCTGCAAAAAATGCAATTTCTCATCCGTGTAACTTTTGAATAGTTTACTGCGCTCGGTGAATCTCAGTTTGGCGCAGATAGCGCACTTGTATGATAGTTTCTTGAAAACTATCAATTCCTAGTCCTACTGGGCAGTTGTAAATCCCTGGGACTGAAGGAAGAACACTGTTGATTTGGTCTTGCGGTTCATCTGCCAGACCGCATTTCACAGGTATTCGATAGAAACAATTCTGTTTCTAATCCTAGTTAGCTGTTGGAAATTAGAGGGATTTAAGAATATCTGTGATCTGCCGTCTTTGCAGTACAGTTTCTCAATACGAGACTGTGAAAAACTTTTCTATACCTTTTCAATTTTTATCTTTCTGAACATGGAGCGAATTACAGGTGGTAAGTGAGCAAAAAGGGGTGTAGAACATGGAGGTAGAGGTATGAGAGAAGATGCTCCTTCCGGTGCTGGGAACAACATGCAAACCAGCGCATCGTCTGTTGAGGGACTGTCAGGCCTGTCATCGCTGGGTCGGTGCCCTGTGAATCTCAGTAACGAACAGCGTCGCCAATCGGTTCTTCAGTGGTTAATGCAACCTGCATTCAGCAGTCTTACCTCCTCGTCCTCTCAGTCACGGCCACAAATGTCGTCATCATCATCGTCAGCATCCGTCCAACATGAAGCGATGCTGATGGTCCATAAGGGCACCTGTGCGGGTTTTTTGGGTCATGCTGCGTTACAGGATATGGATAGTCAATGTCCAGTTCACTAAAATACTTCTTCAAAGACTACTTTCTTCCGGAACTTTTTAATCTGTGGGTAATGCAGGTTTGATGGTCATGCTGCGGTCCAGGACAGGGATAGTCAATGGTCCAGTTCAACTAAAATGGTGGTTGAAAGACTCCATTTTCCAGCACTTTTTAATCTGTGGGTCAGACAGGTTTAAGGGTCATGCTGCGTTCCAGGACAGGGATAGTCAATGTCCAGTTCAAGTAAAATGGTGGTTAAAAGACTCCTATTTCCGGCACTTTTTTAATCTGTGGGTCATACAGGTTTATGGGTCATGCTGAGGTCCAGGACAGGCAAAGTAAATGTCCAGTTCAACTAAAATGGTGGTTGAAAGACTCCTTTTTCCGGCACTTTTTAATCTGTGGGTCAGACAAGTTTGAGGGTCATGCTTCGGTCCAGGACAGGCATAGTCAATTTCGAGTTCAACTAAAATGGTGGTTCAAATACTACTTTCTTCTGGCACTTTTTAATCTGTGGATCAGACACGATTGAGTGTCATGCTGCAGCCCAGGACAGGCATAGTCAATGTCCAGTTCAACTAAAATGGTGGTTCAAAGACTATTTTTTCCGGTACTTTTTAATCTGTGGGTCAGACAGGTTTAAGTGTCATGCAGCATTCCAGGACAGGGATAGTCAATGTCCAGTTTAAGTAAAATGATGGTTCAAATAATACTGCCTTCTGACACTTTTTAATTTGTGGGTCATGCAGGTTTAAGGGTCATGCTGTGGTACAAGACAGGGATAGTGAATAGTCTGTCAGTTTTTTTCTGAGACTCTTGTTGCCTAATTGTCTTGTCTAAGGTGTAGCACGTATCCAGTTTACTGTTGTGGACGTTAATTCCATCTTCTCCACCCCTGTTTGGGTGTAAGAATTAGGTTTTGTTTCTCTCCCATAGACTTGAATGGTCATCGGCGATAATCTGTTATCGACTATCGACTATCGTCATCAAAATTGTCGATATCGACTATCAACTCGATAACGATATTTAACACCATCGCTCATCACTATCAATGAGTGCTGAGTTGGAGGGCTTCTTAAAGAAAACAAAAAGGGTCTGTGAGAGCCAGAATTCTTGCTTGTTGGTAGGTGATTGAATTCTTACAGTATTTCATGCAATAAAATGCTAATTATTTAAAATCATGCAATGGACTTTTTTAGATTCTGTCTCTCATTGTTGAAGTGTACCTATGATAAAAATTACAGACCTCTCCATTCTTTGTAGGTGGGAAAACTGTGTATCAAATACTTATTTTCCCCACTGTAAATAAAAACCTACTCAATGAGGATCAATTACCTAACTGTCTACAGAGGGCCTTTTTACTTATACACCTACCTACAAGGGGCCTATATACCTATCTACTTACTAGGGGAATATATACCTACCTACTGGGAGATCTATATGTCGCAGGGAAATGATAAAAATAGGGATTTGATCATATCCCTAAAGAAGATGATTCATCTTTTCTGTAAAACATTTCATGGATTTGATCAAATCACTGACTTTCTTTAAGGAAATCACCCCACAGAGTTGTTATTTTAACATCTTCCATGATTTGATCATCTCCCTTTGGGATTTGATCAAATTCCTATTTTCATTATTTCCATGTGACATATATACATCTATCTACCTACTGGTGGGCCAATATTCCTACCTACTTGGGGCCTAAATACCTACCTGGCAGCCTATGTACCTATCCAACTACCTACAGGGAGCTTATATACCTACCTACAAAGGGCCTATATACATACCTCCCTATAGACAGGTGGCCTAAATTCTATAGCATGAGTTGCAGGTGGGAGTAGTTGTTCTGGTGGTGTGGACTGAATGGAGAAGAGGAAAGAAAATGAAGGACTCAGAGAATATGTCTCCTGTGAGTCACTGGCTGTCAGTGTTTATTTTGCCTCTGTGTTGAATCAGTGCTATATTCACTGTTGTGGTGGCAACATGAACTGATTTCTGACCACTATGGGGTCACTATATTGTGGTATTATAGGTTATATTGCCTCTTGTATAGCAGTAGCATACCCTGATTGTAAAATTGAGTGCACACCTGTTTTTTTTTTTTTTTTTATGAATCACTTCCACTTTCTTGCTTGAATTTATGGTGTTGTTTATTTTAGAAAGTGGTGAGGTATGAACAATGCAAACTCAATGGGGATATTGTATATGAGCTTGTGTGGGGTTTTGTGCCAAGGCTGCACTTTAATCCCAGTCAACTGTGAATGACACCATTATGAATAAGCAACATGGAAACCAAGGAGTACCACATGCCATCAATGTGAAAGGTAAACTTTGACTACAAAGATGCACAAGGGAAGACTGACTTGCTGCAGTAAAGCAGTTCCTGACAAAATAAGCCAGAGGGCTTACAAACGTATCTAAAACAGTTCAGCGAACCCTACTGCATATGAGGCTGTAAAGCAGATGAATAGTCACTTAGCATTTCCTAATGAAGTTACATCGTCAGAAAAGGCTTATATTTTCACGACAGGTTCATAATTGGATCTCCACTGACTGATAGAGAGATGGCTTCACCCTACATCCACAAGCTGGTGGTGGTAGCATTATTGTCTGGAGAATTTTACTTGGCATTCTCTGGGCCCACTCATTCATGCGGAAGGCACTTTTAACCAACTTGGGTATAAACACATCCTTGCAGATCATGTTCACCCATAAAGGATGATGGTCTTCCTTAGTGCATATAGAATCTTTCAGCAAGACAATGTCACATAGCTAGAAATATCTGACTGGTTGAAAGAGCATGACCAAGACTTACTCCGGATATTGGATATGGTCATAATAATGTGACTCGACTGTGGAAAATATTTTTTACTGTTAGATGAGTCCCCTGATGATAAAATAATCATGTGGAGTCTTTTTAAACAGCTGATATCAATGATTGAACCTGGCATCAATTGTTCAAAACTCCTGCAGCACCATCACAGGAGGAATAAAGAATTGCACAGTTCCCATTAAAATCAATAGACCATCTATGTCATCTAAAAATGGATTGAGTCCTCCAGCTCAAGAGTTACTCTATCCAAATGCAAGACTAAAATGACAGACCACCCTCAATTAACTAAGAAGTCCCTAAAAGAAAAAAAAAATAGTAATTCTACCTGCTGATTGTGGTTTTGCATATGGACACCAACCAGAATTACATAGCTTCACAACTCAGTAAGAAATGCTGCTGTATTTGCCAGTACAGCGATCTCCAGGTACCTTCAGCAAAAATTCAGGCAACCTGAGAGAGGTCAGCTCAAGATAGTAAAGGATAAGATTAATTTTCATAACAGCTCATCACCCATCAGAAACAGTCCAGCAAAGCTCAGTGAAGCAGTAAGAGCTGCAATGTGCAATACATAGTAATGTGCTGGTGGCTTCTGCTCTGCATCACAATTGTTCGAGACAGTACTTTCTTGTTATGGTGGCTTTATCAGACAAAAATGTTACAGAATTGTCAAATAAAAGAGAAAAATTGAATTTAAATGTGAATATGTTCAAATGCATCATCATTATTATTCGTTTTAGTGTTATGTTTTATTTTTGAAGGATGTAATGTTGTGTTTTATACTGTTCATACTGTGATAGGTCATCTTGTGGGTTATGATTGCAGAATTGGGGCACTTTACTTGCCATTCGCACAGACAGTTCTGTTTATCATGTATCTGTATGACTATCTTCAGTGCATTCTTTACTTTCAACATAGACCTTCTAGGAGAGCTCATGGCATAGAACTAAACAAAATACCCCTCTGATATCTACAGTCATCAGGGTTGTTCTGCAATTGTGTACATGGTACAGTTATTAGCATGTAACACATATAAACACATTCAACTCTATGTTTTTACAATGCTACAGATGTGATCTGACAAAATAAAAAACTTGTTATACCTTGATATGAAATAGGCAGCTTGCAGTCTGCCATCTTGATTGTGAAGAAGGGGATTAAAGTTTTTGATCCAGGACTTTAGGGTAATGGGCAAACTTCTTTATTTACAATCCAAACCCATTTTGATTATTTTACCCTTTGCCACTTCTTCTACAGTGTTGTCTCCTAATCAGATCCCATGAATATAAACACAGTCGAGTCACGCAGTCAAATCACCTTATTATGAACACTTTCTACTTTCAACATCAGCAAAATAAATCAGGGGGCAACCGGACGTGTGTCTTAAACAAGACTTTGGGCATCCCTACTGTGTAGGAAGTTCCAAAGCAGATGGGCAATCACTGTACCCCTGCTAACAAAGTTCCATTGGCAGAAAATACTTCAATTTTCCAGACAGAATGATGTTGGCATATCTGGCAAGAACAAACACCCTGCAACCAGTGTTGGAAGACAACAAGCGTTTAGTGGCAGCATTATGGTCTAAGGAATGTTTTAGTGGCATTCTCTGGACCAAATCCTCCATGTGGAAGTCACTCTAAATTGAATTTGATGAATTTGATGGATGAATCCATCCTTGCAGATTACATACACCTTTTTCTGCCCTGAGGAGGATGGGATCTTTCAGCAAGACAATGCAACATGTCACACAGATAGACACAGAAATATCCAACATTGGTGGGAAGAGCATTACCAAGACTTTCGAGTATTACTCTAGCCTCCTAATTTCAAAGACTTTGTTTTGTTCATTATTTGGATCCCCACACACACCATCCAGCAGCAATGGTGATACACTCCAGTCAGCAGATACCAGATACCTCGTAGAAAGAATGGTCACGCACACCGTCGGGAAGAGGGGTTAAAGTGGGTGCTAGTGAGAAGTGCGGATCACGCCAAACTATTGTAAAATTGTAAAACTCACTCCCACACCAATTGGGATTTCATGCATATGATTAATGTTTATTTACAAGAGGTGCAGAACATGCCAATTTACAGAAATAAAGAAATATGAACTCCCTCAACAAGTGCTTTACATATTAATTTTGGACTTTGGTGAAATTGATGCAGTAAAAGTAAAGGGTTTCGGCGGAGCCTTTATCAAGAGACATCTTAATAAGAAAAAATATATGTAAACCGGAGGAGATAATGTATAGTACTGAAGAAAAAATAGGTATAGGATAGTAGAAACTAGAAGCAAGAGTAACACATGATAGGTGACAGAAGAGGTAAATCATATCAAGTAGGGGAAGGAGAGATAATTATACCGAGATGGAATAGGATGTCTTACCAAGAGAAAATGTAAACAGGTTGATAGGAATGCTATCAGAGCACAAGGCGCTATGGTAATTTGCTAAAAAAGGGTTAAGAAAAATACAGGGTCAGTACATGATGGATACTGGCAAACCGCAGTAATGTGTAAAAAAGTAATGGTTACCCAAGCGATGATGGGGGATGTCCAGCCAAAAGATGGGGTAATAACACCTCAGGGAAAATTGCTGGAAATTTTCCGGGCACTAAAAGAAGAGGGGAGGAGGTAAAAACAAAGTATAGGAGCAGGTTGTCGGGGCCAGAGTGAAAGACCACATACCTTGATGCTGGGGAAGTGGGGACGAACGTCCGAGTAAGATGAAAGGCTGCCGGCGTCTGAGAGACGCGCTGTAGCCCGGAAATAGCTAATCGCGCGCGCGGGGACTTCCGCGCATGCGCGATACCGAAGTGTGGGCAGAAAGGGCAAGAGGGCTAATGCGCTTGCGCCAGAATCGGCGCATGCGCAGTGCGGTTGCCGGTGTCAGAAAAATAAACGGAGAGTGTAAAAAGGTGCGGGTTGAAGATGAGTAATGCAAAATGGAGTAGAGATATAATATAGGGTGAGAGATTTTGGTGAGAAAAAGTGGGGAAATCTACGGAAAAGAGAAAAAGGAAAAAAAGACAGCGGTGGGCAATACATACATAAGGGTATATGCCCAGAGCCAGCCGTATACGGTGCATTTTTGTTCTGTAACATAAATAGATAGAGATTAGACTATAGGTATAATACATAAAAATATGTAAATATGATAAAAATAAAAATAGTAAAAATCAGCCAAGAAAAAGAGACAAGTATGCTAAACAAAATATGGCATTAACATATAGTAGTGAACAGTGCGACAAAGCATAAATGGGGGGGTAAAAATGCATCACATTAAGAGACTTGCGGGATGCGAGGGGCATAATAGGAACAAATAAATTACATGGTGAAATATTTAGAAAACGCATATCAAATTCACGGTTAAGACATCCGGGTTCTAGAGTCCTCAATGTGAGATCCAGTTTTCGCTCACATTGAGCAAAGTGGCGATACGGTTCCTCCACGACGGTGGATCGGAACTTGCTCAATTACCTGGAATCGTAGCTGGGATGGATGGTGATTGAGTTCAAGAAAGTGTGAGGGGAATTGAAAGAAAGAGTATCATACATCTGATTGTCGATTTTATGTTTGGAGATACGATCTTTTATGGCCTCGGTGGTTTGTCCCACGTAGGCTAGGCCACACGGGCTTTTAAAATAAGATAGACAACAAAGTTAGATTTGACATGTAAAAAAAACCTCTAATGCGAAATTTCTGTCCTGTTTTGTGGGTGGGTGAAGAATTCGCCTTTAGTTACAGAAGAACATTGCGCACACCCCAGGCAGGGAAAGGGTGCCATTTTTGGGGGTTTCGAGAAGGTCATTTGTCGGGTAGTCATGCGTGTTGGCCCAAATGTCTGCCCTGACCAATGGTCACACAGTTTTTTTGTCTCTCTTAAAGCATTGTAGTGGGGGATTTTGGAATTCCTGTATACCAGGATATGACCGTCTCAGTATGGACCAATGGCGTCGGATGATCTGGTGAACCTTGGCCAAAAGGGGGGGGTACTTCAAAACTAAAGGGATACGTTGTGAAGAGGATCTGTTGTCAGGTTGATGTCTGTCGTATCTGTGGTGGTAGAGGTAAAAATTTTTAGTCAACAGGTGTTGAGGATAATCACGTTTAGGAACCGTGAGGTCATTTCTCGTAAACGTGTGTCGCGTATATGTGGATCTTGCACTATGCGCTGTATCCTAGTGTATTGAGAGCGTGGTAATGACTTCTTCATGTTCGGGGCATGGTTGCTTTGAAAGTGTAAGAGGCTGTTACGGTCTGTGGGTTTTTTATATAGGTCAGACGACAAGTTACCTGCAGAATCTGAAGAAATAAAGGAAATCGAGGAAGTTAATCTGGTGGTCACTGTAGTGTATGGTGAACTTAAGGTCAGGGAGGACAGTGTTAATATGAGTATGAAATTCAAGGAGGGATGTTAGTGGGCCTAGCCAGATGCAGAAGATGTCATCAATATATCGAAGCCAAAGGATGGCATGTTGTGTAAAGAGAGGATGTTGGTAGACATGGTCACATTCAAAGATGGCCATGAAAATATTCGCATATGGTGGAGAAACATTGCTCCCCATAGCGGTCCCTTTGGATTGTAGGTAGTATTGGTCAGAAAATAGGAAGTAGTTGTTATGGAGAATAAGTGACAGAAGATCCAGACAGAATTGTTTTGCTTCTTGTTGGAAATGGTGTAAGTCCAAGAAACGATCAACAGCAGTGAGACCTAGTTCGTGATCAATTGAAGTATATAGACTTGTTACGTCCCAAGTAACAAGAAAATGAGGTTGGGATATAGGTGAGATAGTCCTAATTCTGTCTAGAAAACTATTCGTATCAAGGAGAAAAGAAGGTATTGTACGCACTAGGGGTGTTAGGATTTTTTCAAGTAGTATAGACAGAGGTGAAAGGACAGAGTCAGTAGATGTACAATGGGGACGACCAGTTGGTTTCACGGGATCCTTGTGGATTTTGGGGAGTATGTAAAATACTGGATTAATGGGATGATGGTTAGTAAGAAATTCTGCTGTGCGCGAATCTATGATATTGGCCTCCAGATGTCGTTGTATGGTTTCTTGGATAAGTGCACTGATGGTGTTAGTGGGATCCCTATTGATGGGTTTGTATGTAGAAGCGTCAGCTAGTTGGCATTGGATTTCATCGCGGTACATTTGTTTAAACCATAATAAAAGATAGCCCCGCCTTTTCGGCTGGCCTTGATAATAAAATCGTTTATGGTCACAAAGGTATTTCAAAGCCTGTCGTTCGGTCTGGGAAAGGTTGGCACGAAATTTAATGTCTCCTTGGCTAATATGTGTGTTTAGAGATGTCAGATCACGTTGTACTAGGTCGTTAAATGTTTCTACTGGGTGATAGCGTGTGGGAGGATTAAAGGTCGATTTCAATCTAAGATTGAGTTTGGAGATGGAAAAGAGAGGGGTGTCAGCCTGTGACAATGGATCCGGACTCATATTAGGTTTGTCATCAAAGTGGACTTTAAGTCGAATGGACCTGTAGAAACGTTGGAGATCTTCATGTAGTGTAAAGGAGTCAAATGTAGAGGTAGGGCAAAATGACAGTCCTTTACTAAGAAGAGACATTTCAGAGGAATTCAAATTCCGAGAAGAGATGTTGTATATTAACTGAGACTCACCCGTGACCTTGTTAGTTACAGGATGGCTGTCCTCCTCCCCCTGCGTACTGGTCGGGGGCGGTAAGTCCGTCTTTTTCTCTCCTCCACGTCCTCTCCCTAAAAAACCTTGTCTATTGGTGAAGAAGGGTCCGTCACTGTCCCGGGAACCAGAGGATGTGATGTATCTGTTATCACGATTAAATGGAGAGCGTGGGTATGAGGAAGTATGATCCTGCCATTTTATAGACACTACATTTAAGTAGTCCTCAGTATCGCGGATAAATTTGGTCCGCTTCTTTTGCTCGTTGGGTTTGGTTCTAAAATCCGAGATTGTTTTCTGGATTTTGCTTTCAAGGATGTCACTCTTCTGTTGAAAACGGAGGAACTCAGTTGTACTTCGATACTCTCGATCTTTTTTGGGAGATTCTTTCGAGTTTGACTTGCAGTGTTTCGATTGTTAACAAAATAAGATCAAAAGGCACTTGTTAAGTATGTTCCTGAATTTATTACAAATATTCGGATTCATCCCAAAAAATAGTGGGTCTTAGGTGACAACGAAGACCTCTAGGGATACGTTGTACTTTGTGATACAGAGTGTGGCAGCATGCAGCTCATACGCTGTGCGTTTTCTTAGTTCTTTTTCGTAATCCCTTGTTCTAAGTTCCGATGGGGAATATGTAGAAAATTCTCTAGGAGATAGTTGATTAGCAATAATCCTGTCAGCCTCAGAATTGGTATAAGCAAAAACTGCGGACGTCATTAGTAGTGGCAAATCTAAATGGGTGCGAAGGCCAAAGTAAGCTTAAGTCGTAGAAAGAATGGTCACGCACACCGTCGGGAAGAGGGGTTAAAGTGGGTGCTAGTGAGAAGGGCGGATCACGTCAAACTATAGTAAAATTGTAAACTCACTGGGCCAGAGTGAAAGACCACATACCTTGATGCTGGGGAAGTCGGACGAACGTCCGAGTAAGATGTAGGCTGCCGGCGTCTGAGAGACGCGCTGTAGCCCGGAAATAGCTAATCGCGCGCGCGCTGGGACTTCCGCGCATGCGCAATACCGAAGTGTGGGCAGAATAGGCAAGAGGGCTAGTGCGCTTGCGCCAGAATCGGCGCATGCGCAGTGCGGTTGCCGGTGTCAGAAAAATAAACGGAGAGTGTAAAAGGTGCTGGTGAAGATAGAGTAATGCAAAAAGGAGTAGAGATATAAGTATAGGGATGAGAGATGTGGTGAGACTAGGGGGGATCATACAGGATAAGAGAACAAGAGAAAAAAAGACAGCGGTGGGCCCTGACCAACCTGCTCCTATACTTAGTTTTTACCTCCTCCCCTCTTCTTTTAGTGCCCGGACATATCCAGCAATTTCCCTGAGGTGTTATTACCCCATCTTGTGGCTGGACATCCCTATCATCGCTTGGGTAATCCATTACTTTTTTACACTATACTGCGGTTTGCCAGTATCCATCATGTACTGACCCTGTATTCTCTTACCTTTTCAGCAAATTACCATCGCGCCTAGTGCTCTGATAGCATTCCTATCAACCTGTTTATACATATCTCTTGGTAAGACATCCTATTCCATCTCGGTATAATTATCTCTCTCTTCCCCTACTTGATATGATTCTACCTCTTCTGTCACCTATCATGTGTTACTCTTGCTTCTAGTTTCTACTATCCTATACCTTATTTTTCTTCAGTACTATACATTATCTCCTCCGGTTTACCATATATTTTTTCTTATTATAGATGTCTCTTGATAAAGGCGTCCGCCGAAACGTCGACTTTTACTGACATCAATTTCACCAAAGTCCAAAATTATATATGTAAAGCACTTGTTGAGTATGTTCATATTTCTTTATTTCTGTAAATTGAGCATGTTCTGCACCTCTTGTAAATAAACATTATTCATATGCATGAAATCCCATTGGTGTGCAGTGAGTTTACAATTTTACGATACCAGATACCTTTGACAACCCACCAGGACCTTAGTGAGTCACTCACAGTCTGTATAGCTGCTGTCAGTTCTGCACACCGCAGTTACTCTGGATATTAGCTGGCAGTTATAATAATCTGACTCAACTGCATATATTGCCACATGCTGTGGCAATCTGTAGAATTTGAGTATATTTTGACATTAGATTTGGTGATTTTTGCTGTTTGTTTGTTGACTTTTATTTGGTTATTCCTTACCACTGTAGTGTCCCCGAGGAGCCTCACAATAATAATGTATTATATTGATTGAATAAATACATAAAGCAGGCAAGCCATTAAAAGGATATTTCCTTTAAAACTTATTGCTGTTTTTATTTTATTTCACCACATGCCATCTATGCAGCCAACCACTGCGTTCATCTGGAACGTGTCAAGATACATAAAATATGACATTAAATCAAAGGAAAAAAAAACATTATAAAGAAGTCTTGAAATATTAATAATACACACAAAGAACATTTTTCCTATATGTGCCAAAGGATATTGAGACCAATCTTATATAATGAGTGCCTTGTGAAATTCAAAGGTATTTGACTGAATATAACATGGGAATGTATAGTTAACCCCTGAAGAACAGGACAATTTTGATTTCTTTATCCCCTACTTCCAAAAGCCATAACTTTTTTTTGCCAACTTAAACATATAAGTACGTGTTTATTGTAAACAGGTTGTCTTTTTTCATTTTACAATTTAAATGTACAGTAAACCCATCCAAAAAATTCTTTGTAGGACAGAATGGAGAAAAATCCACAATTGGGCAATATTCTTTTGGGTTTCATTTGTGAGAAATTCATTAAATGCTATACATAACAAGCAAACCTTATTATAAAGCTTCCTTTTCTTCTAGTGAGACCAAATTCAGATTTAGCTATGTTTTGTTCCTTTTAATAGATACACTACTCACAAACATTAGGGAAATTTGGCTTTTGGTCAAAATTTCAGGATGAGCATAAAATTTCTTCAATTTATTTTTTTTTTAAATGAACTAATTAAGACCATCTCTTAACTTTAGAATGCACATGTCCAACTGTTCAATGTTTCAGTACGTTTTGCAAAACTTGCTGATCTCTAACAAGGAGCTTAATGGCAAAATTCTAAACGTGTTTGATCCCTGAATCATCCAATATATGTAAGAGATCAAATTGCATTGGGATTTAAACAGTCTTCCTCATCATGTTGTTCACATTTTGACATATTGAGACTGAGGACAACACCTTATAATTGGTCAACAGTACCTTGCCATAGCGAGGATTCAAGCAGGATGCTCTCTGACATAAGTGGCTGCTGAGCTTAGAGTGTCACAGAGTGGAAGTTGCAACAGAGATACAGAGAGGCTGAAAGAGTCAAAGGAAGGCAAAGAAATGGGCGTCATTTGGTTACATCACACACTGACGACCCCTTCATTATGCCCTGCGGAACCGGATGATGAATACCACAAAACTCCAGGCATGTTTAAGAGAGGTGAGAGCAAACTAAGTGTCACATAAGACAACTGATGTGACAACTGTTTGCCAGCACCCTGAAGCTGAGCTGTAGCATGGTGGTCACGACCATATAATGGTTTAAAAAGACAGGTTCCACTCTAAACAGGCCTCACCCTGGTTGACCAAAGAAGTTGAGTGCATTTGCTTTGCATAATATCCGGAGATTGTCTATTCAAAATAGATGTGTGAGTGCTGCCAGCATTGCTGCAGAGGTTAAAGGGGTTTTGCCAAGAAGTGATTTCCTCACCTAACAGGCTGATACTCTGATCTAAAGTCTTGAGAAAAGGGGTGTTGTGTTTCTGTGTTTAAAAAATCAAGTACCTCCTTTGTGATGTCATCACACCAACTCCCATGCAAGTTCCCGAAGCTGATACTCACTCTCTGTAGTTGAGTAAACATTGTTTGGCTAATCCACAGAGGATAACAGTATTTTGCACAAGCTATACGGGTTTGTATTCCCCTCTTATCTTGCTCAGAAGGAGATAAGTCCCAGCGGCAGCGTTCTTTGTTTGTCCACGGAATGCTGCAGGGGGAGAGGAGGGCCAGGGAGCGTCTGCATGTTTACCAGATAATTACATTACAACCATGATTCTCTATAAAAGACACAGGCTCTTTTCTACCCATCCCTTCAAAGCTTGTTCATGTACCCTGCCGTCAGTAGGAAGTGCAAACAATTGCAAGCGTGGCCAGATCACTCCTGTCAGCTATGGTCCGTAGCTCTTTAAACAGCAGGAAACTAAGGCATCCTAGTCGGTTTGAGCTCTCACAGCCTAAACTTTTTATAATCACATATATTTAGAAAAGTGATTAAATATCTATTTTGGAGGATCTCATGTCAACAGTATATCGTGGCAAAACCTCTTTAAAGGTGGTGGGGTCAGTCTGTCAGTGCGTTTAGACCATTGCGACACTGCTTCAATTGGTCTGGTGGATGGTTGTCCCAGAAGAAGCCTCTTCTAAAGATATGCACAAGAAAGCCACAAAACATTTGCTGAACAAGCATACTTACATGTCTGTGTATGAAAAGATAAACTAATCTGGTTCAGATGGTGTGTGGCGGCAACCAGGTGAGGAGTAAAAAAAAAGTGTGTCTTGCCTACAGTCAAGCATGGTGGTGGTAGTGTCATGGTTAGTGGATGCGTTAGTGCTGATGGCTGTGGGGAGCTACATGAATGCCAAGACGTAATGTTAAATACTAAATGCTAAAGCAGAGCATGACCCCCAACCTTCAGAAACTGGGATGAAGGACAATATTCCAACATTATAATGACCCCAAACACACCTGACACTGCGTTGCTAAAGAAAATAAGGGTAAAGGTGCTGGGCTGTCCAAGCATGTATCCAGCTCTAAACCTTATTGAGCATCTGTGGGGCATCCTCAAACAGAAGGTGGGAGAGCGCAAGGTCTCTAACATCCACCAACTCCATGATGTCATTTAAAGAGGTGTAGAAGAGGATTCCAGTGGCAACCTCTGAAGCTCTAATGCAATTTAAAAAAACTGAAAAGTGTGGTTTGCATATGTATTCAACCCCTCTGAGTCAATACTTTGTAGGACTACCTTTGGCTGCAATGATAGCTGCAGTCTGTTGAAGCATGTCTCTACCAGCCCTGCACATCTAGAAGCTGTAATTTTTGTGCACTGTTCTTGGCTGTAGCTCAGATTGGATGGCAAAAGGTTGGTGAACAGCAGTTTTGAAGTCATATCACAGAATCTCAATGGTATTTAGGTCTGTACTTTGACTGGGCCATTGTAACAGATGAAGATACTTTGAAGTGAATCATTCCATGGTAGCTTTGGTTGTAAGTTTAGGGTTGTTGCCCTGCTGGAAGGTGAACTTATGCTCCAGTTTCAAGTCTTTTTCAGCCTATAACAGGTTTTCCTCCAGGATTTAGTGTATTTAGTGCCATCCATCTTCCCATCTACTTTGATCAGTTTCTCAGTCCCTGCTGAAGCTTCCCGGGCAACATTATACTGCTGATAGCGTTTGGCATTTAGGCCACAAAGTTACATTTTGGTCTCATCCGACCAGAGCCCCTTCTTTCACATGCTTGCTGTTCCCCCTACTTAGCTAACAGGACTTCTTATGCATTGCTTTAAAAAAGGAGTTTCTACTTGCAAATCTTCCTTAACACCACACTAAGGGCGACATGTATGAATGGGGCTGTGCCTGAATGCTGGTGTTCTTTTACACAAAAAACTAGCCCCGGTCGCTTTATTTTTAAAAAAGCGCACACCCGTATCAGGCACATTACAGAGCACCCGTGGCACTTTGCAATGCACCTGAGATCGGGGGTTTTGCTGGAGGTGTGTCTCACTACAACCATATGAAGCAACACATGTATGAGTTTTGAGCGGCAAATCCAGGCACATTACTACTGGAACAGGTAGACCACTTTAAAAGTGGTTTACCTGAGCCAGAAGTGTCACTTAGTAGCTAGAAAGCACTAAATCTATGACTCGCAGTAGAACGCGTTCATAGATTCAGGCGCATTCTACGCTACTAATGCAAGCAAAAAAAATGGCGCCTGGGCTACAATAATCATATATGTCGACCTAAGTGTCCACTGATCAAAACTTCTCACAGGTTAATATGACAACAAACATTTTTAAAAATAAGTATTTTTCAAAATTTTAATAGTGAATTTTTCACTTTAAATGTTTGAAATCTGGACACGCTGAAGTATATTTAAAAACAATCTTTAAAAATACACTAGTGTAAAGATGAATATTTAAAACCTTGAAAATTGCAATCAAGGTTAGTGTTATTTTATAGCTGTTCAAGAAGGATCCCAAAATATTAATATGTAGTACACAAGAGAACAAATCAGCCAGTGTCAAACATTGGCTGCATGTAATGACACATACTGTGTGTTGTGAGCTGATTACAGTCCTCACTGCCCAGGGAATGTACAAACACAGAAAATATTAAATGAATAGTACTCGACACTTTTGATTAAATGTATTTCCTTTATAGATTTTTTTTAAAAAAGGGATCACAATTAGGTACAAGCAACATTATATTTTTGGACCTATTGTTTTTTACTTGGCTACACAATACAACTATGAAGAAAACATTACAGCAGGCGCAAGATAAATGTCTGCTAACAAACACCCTTTAAATGGATACAGTTTGATTATTCAGTGTGAAAAATCATATCAAATACTATGGTCAAAAGACTGGAAGAAAAGCAATAATGTACATAGCAGTATACCGACAAGATAGACTAATGGCAGAAAAGAAAAAATGGGGAGTCCATAAGTGAACCAGATCTCAAGACAGAAGTATTTAATTATTAGCATAATATTCATTTTAAATCCCCAAACCAGGAAAAAAAAAGTTAAAAAAAGACATAAAAAACTACACAAACTTTGGTAAAAACCCCTCCCCCCCTTGATTACGTTCACCGCCGGCCCTTTCCACTCCCCTTTGAATTTAG
Source organism: Phyllomedusa bahiana (assembly GCA_025379985.1). NCBI lineage: Eukaryota > Metazoa > Chordata > Amphibia > Anura > Hylidae > Phyllomedusa > Phyllomedusa bahiana. Next base: position 13,735 of record JAODAL010030260.1, on the reverse strand, counting down.
GGGGGTTTTGCTTTCTCACAACCTAAAATGGTTTAAAGATAAAAAAAGAATCTCCAAAATGTCTGGGAAAAGAAATTTTCGGCTAGGAAATTGCAAACACCAGTTCTTTATGGCAGATGAAAAGCAAAAACAGGACGCTGTACATCAGCTGCCACAAGCCCTTTTAACCCTAAAGAAAATGACAATCTCCCCTTTATCGATTAAAAGGGGGGGGCCCCAAATCAAACGAAAAACCATAATTTAATTGCCCAGAAACTAATAACTGTCTTGAAACAAAATACAAAAAAACCCCCCTTCGTTTTTTAACTTTGGAGTATTGTTAACATAAAAAAACCCCTTTCTAGTTAATCATAATCAAAGAATGCAGCAATTTATACTGTAGTCTTATAGTGGGACTACAGAGTAAGATACAGAGATTTTTTACAGTTTAACAAATTCTTGTAAAATACTGGATTTTGTCATTTCTAGTCTCCCCATTTATTCCTATGTTATAGTATTTTTTTTACAATTTGATCAAAAGCTTTTTAAATAAATAATTGGGGGCCGTTCCACAGTTTTTATTTTTCCTGTTTGAGGTATCAAGAGGTACTGGACAAAGAACCCGACTGTCCGCAACGTACTAAAGGGGTCTTATTGAGGTTATTTGAACAAACATAGTCCTATGTGAACTAAATACACAACAGTGGTATAAATCCAGGGGAAAAATAAAACTTTAAATTTAATGAGCAAAGATAAAAATATCCATCCCAACCAATCTAATAGAAAGGGTTGGCATGCTGATATTTTTTTTCTTTCTCATTTAAAATTAAGTTTTATTTTCTCCAAGGGTTTATACCACTTGTCTGTGTATTTGGTATTTATTTTTTAGTAATCCAGGGGTTTTTTATCATTTTTTGGTAACCCGGGTTACTCCCCCCTACTATTTTGCAAGATGAGTTTTATGTTTTTTTGGGCCTATGGAACTACCAGCTCAAATTTTCCGGGGGCTACTTTCCCTGCGGACTCATAGTTCATCTACCAGGCTTTTAAGTCCCACAGGGAAAGCATATACCCCCGACAAATAGAGCAAACATAGTCTGTTTAGAACGTTTGCTCAAATAACCTCCATGGAGATAAGGCAGCCACATTGTAATACTTTTCCTCACAGTACCCCCCCCCAGGAACCTTAATGTGAGCATTAACGCTGTAAAAACCCTCCTTTTACAAGATTGCCAGTTACTTTTTACTAAACTTTAGGGGGCCCAAGAAATGACTTTTTTTTGAGGGCCCGAGTTTTTTTTTTGGGAAAGTTTTAATATACAATGTATCAGAAAAAAGGAAATTGAAGCCACCCTTATATGGTGTCCAAAGTGGCTCAGCTGGACATGTAAAAAGCATACAAACAACAGTTCCCCCCTGTACTTTAGAGAGGTCTATTCCCCAAAAAAAGCATCACTTCGCTAATTCAGATGTTTCACAAGTAAAATGTTCATGATTAGTTGGATCCTCCAGTCAATCACATGTACCGCAAATTGGCAATGTCTGTGACGTTGTATGGTGAAAATAAGAGATGAGCGAATTTTTTTCAAAAATTTGATTAGATGACATCTGACAACCCCATCCAAGAGTCAGTGGGTTCGTCAGACACAACCCTTAGTTGGCACTGCCTGGGAGCATGTCAGGGGGCCTCACCTGTCCTCAACCCGTCTCTGTCCCATTCGGTTCCCTCAGCCAGAGAACTACTGTGTGCTGTGGGCTCTGCGCCACTATACAGCCAGGGCGAACTATTTGAGGACCATGAGCAGCTACTGGGTAGCAAAGAGGTGGAGCAGACATCCGCTGCTTCTTGCATTAAGTGGGCAAGTAGTAATGAGGAGAGTGGCATGGAAGGTTATGTTGCAAGTGGTCAGGCTCTGTACACCGAGACCGTTGAGGAGGACAGCAGTGATGGGCAAACACTAATCGATGATAATGTAGCCGATTGCACTTGGGAGCTGGGTGAAGCAAGGGCTTCATCATCATCATAATCATCATTGGGAGAAGCAGACGGCAGCTTGCACGTCAGGCAGCGGCTCATACAGAAAGTCGGTAGTGTGGCTGGGAGTCAGCAGAGTGGCAGCAGTGTGAGGTTGGGAGCACCTAGTGGCACGCATCCCATTTCAGGCAGTCATGGCTCCACCACCTCTGCCGAAGGGAGCTGTCTGTCTTTCCCATCATCTACCGGTTCAGATGCTCTTGCTCTTTGCCACTCATCGTGCCAGCAGTCGTTCACCGAGGCAATTGCCAAGAGACAGCAGTATGCGTCCAGTCATCCTACAGCGCATAAGCTGACCGTGCTCCAGTTAGTGGTACTGTATTCCCTCCCTTTTCAAGTGGTGGACTCTGCACCATTCAGAGAACTGATGGCTTGTGCTGAACCGAGGTGGAGAATCCCAAGCCGTCACTTCATTTTGAATAAAGCAGTACTAGCCCTGCACAAATATGTAGAACAGAAGGTGAGCCTGTCCTTGAGCCTATCGGTGTCTTCCAAGGTGCATGGAAGCACAGATGTGTGGAGCTGTAACTACGGTCAAGGACAGTACATGTTCTTTATGGCCCACTGGGTGAATATGCTTCCTGCCCAGCCACACCAGCAACAGGAAATGCCGTTTTCTCCTCCACGTTGTCAAACTGCTGATCCTGCGCCAATGTCCGCCTCATCATCCACCACCTCAGCCTCCACTGCAGCGACAAGTGCTCCTCCAGCATACCACATGTGCAAGGCACAGCAGTGTCACACAGTTCTACACCTGGTTTGCCTGAGCGAATGAAGTCACACAGGGGAGGCACTGCTCCGCATCATGAAAGACTAAATCGATTCCTGGCTTTCTCCACGACAACAGAAAATCGGAACCATGGTGACAGACAATGGAAGTAACATGGTGTCCGTGCTACACTGAGGAGGGGTGCAGGGCACACATGTTCAATTTGGTTGTCAAATGGTTCCTCAAGTCTTCCAAGCATCTGCAAGACATTCTAAAAATGGCCAGGAAACTTGGCATGCGATTCAGGCATTCCTTCACCACCAAGCACACCCTCTTTGAGCTTCAGCAGCAGAACGGCCTCCCCAACATAGGCTGATATGCGATGTTTCCACTCGTTGGAATTCCAGCCTCCATATGTTGGACCAACTCTATGAACATAAAAAGGCCAATAATGATTTCTTGATGATCCAAGCGGACAGGAGTACTCCCCTGTGTAATTTTGATGTCAGCCAGTGGCAGCTCATGCGTGACACCAGCCGTTGGCTCAGGCACTTTGAGGAGGCCTCGTTATTTGTCAGTCGCCAGGACCACGGGATGAACAACGTCATTCCACTACTTCATGTCCTGGAACAGATGCTGCAAAAGTTGTCTGGTCAGGGGACTGGAGACGTGGTGACTACATCTCATGGCCACATGAGTCTGGTGGGGGCTGAACTGGAGGAGGAGGACATTGGAGCACAAGCAATGTCTGGCGAAATGAGTGGTTTTTCTTCCCAGGTGACAGGAGAGGAGAAGCAGGAGCAGCCGGTGGAGGTAAAGGGAGATGAGGAAGACGAGGCAGATAACCCAGACACAGTGTGGCAGTATTCAGTGGGGATGGAGGCAGGGAGTCCCTCAGAGTCACTTGTGCAGATGGCCCGCTGCATGCTGATTTGCCTGGCTAGTCACAGCCGAATAGTCACCATCTGGCAGAGGGATGACTTCTGGCTCTCCACCCTCTTGGACCTTTGCTACCAATCCCAAATGGGGGCCTTTTTTCACCTGCCGAGAGGGAGGACAAACTAAAGTACTATTATTATTATCATTACTTATTTTAGAGCGCCCTTAATTCCAGAGCGCTGTACAATCGAGGGGGTTATATTTAACATAAGTCAAACAGGTATAAGGTGACAATAACTAACTAACAACTGGTGCAGAGGGAGAGAAGGCCCTGCCCAGGAGGGCTTACAGTCTATGGAGAAGGAGGAAAGAGCAAGGATGTGAGGGGCAGAAATGTTTGTGGGGTGGAGTAGTGCAACGGGGTTATTGTTGGTTATAGGCAATCTGGAAGAGATGGGTTTTCAGGTTACCTTTGAGGCTAATGAGAGTGTGGGAGAGTCTGATGAGTTGGGGCAGTAAGTTCCAGAGTGGGAGGAAGCACAGGAGAAGTCTTGGAGACGGTTATGTGAAGAGCTGATAAGAGGAGAGCACAGAAGAAGGTCCTGTGAGGAGCGGAAAGTGTGAGGGGAGGTATCTAGAGATTAAGGCAGAGATGTATGGAGGGAGGGTTATGGAGAGCCTTGTAGGTCAAGGTAACTAACTTGAACTGGATTTGCTGGGCAATTGGTAGCCAATGAAGGCAGAGGGGAGAGGCAGAGGAGTAATGAGGAAAGAGGTGAATCAGACGGGCAGCAAAGTTAAGGATGGATTGGAGGGGAGCGAGGGTGCTATATGGGAGGCCACAAAGAAGAATGTTGCAATAGCCTAGGCATGAGATGATGAGGGCATTAGAAAAGCATTTTTGTGCTTTCAAAGTGAAGGAATGAGCGGATTCATGAGATATTTTTCAGATGGAGGTGGCAGGCAGAGGTGAGGATTTGTATGTGCGGTTTGAAATCAAAGATTGGATTGGAGTCAAAGGTTATCCCAAGGCAGTGGACTTGCAGAGCCGGTAAGAGATTGCAGCCATTGACAGTGATAGAGAGATCAGGTGGAGGGATAGAGTGGGATGGTGGGAAGATGATAAATTCAGTTTTCTCCACGTTTAGTTTTAGGAGGCAGAAGGAGAAGAAGGAGGATATGGACAAAAGACAGTCTGGGATCTGGGAGAGCAGAGTGGTAACACCTGGGCCAGTGATGTAGAGTTGGGTATTGTCACCATACAGGTGGTACTGAAAGCCATGTGATGCTATTAGCTGACCAGACCAAGAGTGTAGATAGAAAAGAGGAGTGGGCCCAGGACAGACCCCTGGGGGACACCAACGGAGAGCAGGCAGGAGGAGGAGGTGGTGCGAGAAAGAGACGCTGTATGTTCGGTCAGTGAGGTATGAGGAGATCCAGGAGAGGGCCAAGTCCGTGATGCCATGGGAGGAGAGGATTTGTAGCAGGAGTGAATGGTCGACAGTGTCAAAGAGGACAGGTTTAGGAGGAGAAGCACAGAGTAGTGGTGTGAGGCTTCGGCACTTACTAGGTCGTTGGTTACTTTGGTTAAGGCGGTTTCGATAGAGTGGTGGGGTCGGAAGCTCAATTGCAGCGGATCAAGTAGAGAGTTAGTGGAGAGATGAGAGGACAGTTGAAGATAGACATGCTATTCAAGGAGTTTAGAGGCGAATGGAAGCAGTGAGATGGGGCGTTATGGTTTCTTAAGGATGAGTGCGATTGTAGCATGTTTAAAGGAGGAAGGAAAGGTGCCAGAGATTAATGATAGGTTGAAGAGATGGGCGAGGACTGGGATGATAACAGTACTATAGAGACATCCCATGGAGCCAATTGGCCGCTGCCTATCTGCGCCATAGTCCATCCTCTCGCAGGTCTGACCAGGGGATTGCTCAGTACTCATGTACCACTGCCATGGTTTCTGTGTGGGAATAGGGGGATAGGAGCAGTGTCAGCTCCATCAGCAGCAACCTGAGTTTGGAGTCGTCGATGAGTAGCTTTCTTCACCCGCCTAGTGAGGAAGGTACTCACCAACAGCACCTGGAGCAGACCATGAACCCTAGTATCTTCTGGCTACCTGTCTTAGCTACTATTCTGATGCTGCCACCTGCCTGATAACACACATCTGCTGTCAGCTGCTCCTTCCACCATTTTTACCTGTGACTGGTGGCCTACTCATGCTGCTGCCATCTCCACAATCTGTCATTGTGCGACTGTGTAAACTACTCATGCTGCTGCCACCTCCACAATCTGTCGTTGTGACACTTTGTGGCATATTCATGCTGCTTCCACTTCCACATTCTGTCATTGTGCCAGTCTAAACTACTTATGCTGCTGCCACCTCCACAATCTGTTACTGTGGCACTCTGTAAACTGCTCATGCTGCTGCCACCTCCACAGTCTGTCATTGTGCCCTTCTGTAAACTAATCATGTTGCTGCCAACTGACTACTCTCTCACTTGAACACCCTGTGGTTTCCTAATGCTGTTTCCACCCTGGACCACTCTATGACATTGCCACTTTGTTTGGTTTTCCCCTTCTTTTAATCTGTCAGAAGGGATAAAAAGGACAAACACATCTGACTGTGTCTTCAGAGAAGTCATAAGGCCAGTATGACATGGTCCTGTTGTTTGCATCAGGATTGTCTGATGATTAGGTAGCTTGCTCTATTGCTTGGCTCAAATGGAGTGCTTGAAGAGAACAGAGTGCGGAGTTAAAAAAAACAGAGTTAAAAACAGGTGAGAAAAACTAGTAAGTAAACAAACCTCTTTTATTTAATACTTCAATCTCATTAACTTTTTTTTTTTCTCTTCATTGCTGTTGCACCAGGATAATGGGCAGCTTCACTGGCATCTTCCAGCAGTGCACAATCTGCCATATGTATGCACTACTGGAGCAAGAGGTCCAGGGTGAATCCCGCTGTAGCAGATGTGAGCATGTTGCCTCTGGTAGCTCGCATTTTAGCCCTGGAAGCAAAATGGGGACACTGAGGCGTTTTACAAAAAGAGAAATTTGTACTCTTGGAGCAAACAGTTAGTGGGCAAAATGTGGGGGGTGGATTTTTGGATCAGCGGGAGGACCCGTGTAGCTGGGTAACATAGACGGGGGGACTCTAGGGGTACCAGAAAAAGGAAGGCCGTTTCCCCCTGAGATTCCTAAAAAAATTGCCAATTGGGTGAAAAATGCTGGGAATCAGAAATGGCGCCTCGTGGACCCCCTGCTCTTTAGCGCCAAAAGAGAGCCCATCTTAGTAGGGGGGATGGGAAATGCGGGGTAAAAAAGACAATTAGTAGGTGGGGGTTTTTATAATCGGAGACGGAAGAAAATTTTCACCAGAACCGCCTCAACCAAAAGGTTTGCGGGTCTCCCTGGGCCAGGGTTTGGCTGTGGTGGGAGGGTGGAAAAAATTACGGGGGGGGTGGCGAGACCACTGTTGGGCCCCACTTTGGAACCAATGACAGAATACAGGGTGGGGAGGCCCCTAAAGAATTTTTTTTAAAAAAGAAAACTAGGTCAAAGCAGAAGGAAGGCCCCCAAGGTTGGTTCCGGGAATACTTTGCCGGTCCAGCCTATAGGAAAGGCAACGGGAGCTTAGGGAGTTAAAATCAGGGCTAAAAGTCTTGGTGTAGGAAGGGGATTTGGGGTTCTTAGAGACTGGGCTGATTTTTCTTTGGGGGGGTAAATCTGTTTTCTAAGATAATTTGCACCCTAATGGAAGGGGGTCCTGTGGGGGGGAAAGAATTTAGAAGGGGGGGGGTGTTTTTAAACTGGGATGGGAGGGGGGGGAAAATAAGAAAATGAAGGGGTGTAGTTAGAGAATGGGCAGACAATCGGGGGTGGAGAAGTGGAATGGGGGGTGGAGAAGCCCAGTGGATAAGGGATATGTTTTGCAAACCAGTTTAAGAAATGGGTACCCAAATATCCCCGAAAATCTCAGCCATTACTAACGTTAAAAAATTTTTCAAGCGTTAATAAAGGTATAATGTATAATCTATGCCATAAATCTAAAAGGGTAATGTATAACCCCATGCCACTAAAAAGGAGAGTGTTAATCGAATCCGCCTTGAACAGGAAACTTTTTAAACCCAAGTGTTATGATCGGGAAAAATGATACCCCACCCGTCTAATGAACATGTTCGATTACAACCCCCAAACCGTTGAGGGAAAGTGAAAAAACTGGAAGGGAACTTAAAATGTCTATTTAAAAAATCTAGAAGCTTGTCCCAAAATGGGGGAACTTGGGGGTTAGTTGAGAGGAGTGTTTTGATGGGGTATATTGCTGAAACATGGCGGGGGCTCCTCAAATTGGGGGGTAAACCCTTTCAAGGTTTTAATCTATTTAGGAAAAGAAGAGCGAACGGGAGGGGAGGGGAGGTGTCTAATGTAAGGAGTATAAAAGCAAATTAAAAGAGGTAATACAGGGCGGAGTAGAATGATGGGAAACTTGTGGGGGGAAAATACAGGTGGGAAAAGCAGAAAATTTTTTTTTTGGTGTTCTATAGCCCCCCCGAACATCATGAGGAAAGAAGAAAGATGATAATCAAATGGTGTGGGCAACACAGCAGGTACAGGATAATAAGGGTGATTCATTTTCCCAGGCTTTGACTGGGGTCCGGTTCTGCATGATAAAAAAAGGAAGGATTTCCCTCAATCTGTTGGGTAATTTTATGGGGCATTTTGTGGGGGAAAACCCATAGAAATTATGCTCTTTTGGGTTTGGGTCTTTCTAACAAAGCAAAACTTGTCGGAACGGTCAGGGTTTCTGAAAATCTGGTAACGTGACCACAATAAATTTATTTTTAACGTAAAACTGGAAAAAAAGAAAACAGGGGGGAAGGTAAAAACATTTAATTTAAAAGGGCCAAAATTTTTTCCTTTATTGAGGGACGCAATCAGGATCTAGACTGGGACCCGTTTTAGAAATAGTAAAAAGAAGCCAAATGGGGAGCTTAAATATTTTTTGGGGGAAATTTATTCAAATATATTCCTATGGGTAACAAGTATAGGCCCCAAAACAAAAACCCAACATGGCTTCTCCTTCTGTTAAGAGGGAAAAGAACAATAAAAAAAAGGGCATTTAAAAATATAAGTAGGGCCCGGATCAGCCTTTGAAAATTACAGAAGCTTAATGAAATCTGAAAAAAATGAAAAAGCAGCAAAAATTCAAAAGGAAAGGCGGTGGCCCAAGGACAGCAAGACTCCCCCAAGAAATTCTTTAAGCTATAAGTGCCAAAAACCAAAAGTCAGAGCAAGTAGGCCCTTAAAAGCCTGTGATGGGGAGCTGGTCATGGTACAAAAAGGGGGGAAGGTATAAATAGGTTCTTCACTCAGTATTACTATCAATGAGATAGTATTTGATGGGGGGGGCCCAAGTGAGTTTGAAGGTGGTGCCGTACTGTTAATACATCTCTGCATAATTAATTGGCTCAGTGAGAAAAAGTCAACCCAATTTAAAAATAAATGAATGTGAACAAGGCTCCAGGCCTGAGGCATTCCCAAGGTTCTTAAAGAGCTCAGTCGGTTATCGGTGTCCCCTTTGTAAAAAGTATTTAGGTTTCCCCGGGTAAAGGTAAGTCCCGGGAGACTGGCGCAAGGCAAAAGTAGTTCCAATCTTCAAAAAAGGTTTAAGTCTTAAAAGGTAATTATAGACCAGTAAGTTTACATCTGTTGTGGGAAAAATGTTTGAAGGCTCATAAGGGACTATATACAGGAGATGTTGAAAAAACCCCCTTAATTGTATTGCCAGCAGGATTTACTAAGGACAGAAGCGTCAGCCCAAATCGATTTCTTTTTATGAAGAGGTGAGTAGAAGTTGGATGGGGGGGCAGCTGTGGATATTGTGTTTTTAGACTTTGCAAAGGCGTTTGACACTGTCCCGCTAAGCTTTGTTAGGTAAACTAGATCCATTGGGTTAAAAGATAACGTGTGAAATTGGGATTAAAAACTGGCTGCTGGTCGTATCAGAGAGTGGTGGTAAGAATCCACCCGAGGGCCCCATTTGAGAGGGGTGTGCCGCAGGCCTATATTGGGTCCTCTCTTATTTAATTATTTTTTAACGATTAAAGGGAAGGGATCACTAGCACGGTTTCGATTTTTTGCGATGACCCCAAGAATCGGGTAGTGCAACTTGGAAGAGTGTTTAAAATTGCAAGAAACCGGGACACACGAGTGCGGGCACCACTGGGCAAATGGGGCAATGTGGATAATGAAAGGTTCTGAAACTGGGTAAAAATAAACATTTTCTATTTTTTAGGGGGAAAAAAAATTGGAAAATCGCTTTTAAAAGATCCGGCGTTTTTGAAGATAAAAGTTACAAAACAGCATGCAATGTCAACAGCCCCTCAAGCCATAAGTTTGGCGTGTTTTTAAAAAGAGGATGGATCCGGGACAAGGATGTCTTCTACCGCTTTACAAAGCATTGGTGCGACCTATTAGAAAATGCTGTTAGTTTGGGAACCCGTTTATAGAAGAATGTAATTTGAGTAGGAGAGTACAAAGACGAGCAAAAAAACTTATAAGGGGAATGGGGCATCTTATTAGAGGAGAGGTTAGTAGAAATTTAACTTATTTGTCTTGGAAAAAGACGGCTTCGGGGGGGGGGGCAGTTAATTTATATAAATGGTCCCTACAAAAATTTTGGGGAAAAAATTTTTTGAAATGAAGCCCACTCAAAAAAAGGGAATTCCCCTTGACTAGAGAAAAAAGGATTCAACTCTGAGGGAAAGCGTTTTTCACTGTAAGAAAATTTATTCTGTGGAATAGCTTGCCCGGGAGCTGGGCCAGCAGGGAAATGTAGAGAGTTTCAAAAAGGCATTATACCTACCCCGGGAATAAAGAATATTAATGTGTATACTAGGGAAAAATTCGGATCCTGGGGGTGGGGGCGGCCTTGGGGAAAATTGGTCTATACGGAGCGGTTTTTTCTTGCCCTTTTGGGTTCCAGGGGTTTAACATGGGGGGAGCCTGGGCTTTAAGTCCCCTTTTTCTCCCTCACCCACATTTTCCTACCCCTTTGGTTGAACCGACGACATTGTTTCTTTGACCCCTTTTAACTATGAAAATGTAAAAAAGCAGGAGTGGGATATAAAAACAGAAGACTGCTATATTTCCCTTTTCTTGTATCTCTTTTTTGGATCAACCCGTTTCTTTTTTGGCTTTAAATTTCGATGGATTAGACCGATTGAAAAAGGGCCTGAGGTCAAAGATCAGTAGATCAAAGCAAAATTTCTGCCAACACCCCAAATACTCTTTCGTGGGGAAACAGAATCACCACTTGTGAAAAAAAATTTTAAATCTTTGGAGCAGAAACAAAACCCAAATAAAAACCCGTCTGTAATGGAGATGTGTGTATGGAGAAATACGCACTGTATTTCAAAGATAGTTCACCACAATAAAGGAAAAAAGCATTTTTTAGCACAGAGAGCAATCCCAAAAAAAAAAAAACGCTGCTCAGGAAAAATGGGTTTAAAACACACACACTGTGTAGTTGAAGGTATTTCACCCCAGTACCTTAAAAAAAGAAGTATTTGTACGAGTGCAAAAGTATTGCTGCTGCAGAGAGCTACTTGTGCATAAGAAACAGTGACAAGTGGCAGAAAAGTAAAAAGGCTGGCCATTTTAAGCTGGATATCACAGAAGCTGGTGGCGCAGATTGGTGCTTCTGCAAATAATGTTTTAGGGCATTCCTTTCTTTTCCCCCACAATTCTTTACCCCCCTGCCCATGTGCTCACGGCCATTTTAGATTAATTACCATGAATCGTGAGTAAATTCAGCTTTGTTTAGAATTGCATTTTTTCCTGAAATTTGAAACTAATTTCACGTAGTTAGAATCAATTCACTCTCCCCTTTAGAAAGGTTACAATGTTCTAGGAAAGACCATTTTGTGTTGAAAATATTGCATCTAGAGGACATTGTAACTTAAGGGACAAATGTATATTGTACCCCACCTCTTAATAGTGTACTAGGTATCGATTTTGCCTACCCTTATCCTGCACCTTGTCTGCTATTCTAATATACATAGAACAAAGTACGACTAAAAAAATAACTTTTAAATTTTAAATTTTTTTTGATAAAAGAGTGACAAAATGTCCCCAATTTAAATGCAAGTTTATATTTTCCACAGATAACAAAAAAATACAAATCACCTATATTTCAGGAAAAAACATTTGGGGGGTTTTTCACCCTACCATGGTGCCCCCAATCCACAAGGTGATGTTACAGTCCACGATGTGGGCTGACCTCAAATTAGAAGGGGTCTGGGTAATATCTGTTGAAACTATACTCACCCTCTGACTTACCCTGCCTATAAAGTGGGGTAATTGCCCTGAAAAGGGCAGCTTCACCATATGGTAACCCTACAGAGTCCCTTTATCTATGGGTAACCAATTACCTAAAACTTGTTTCCCCTTCAGACAAGAAAATAATAGGGACGAAATTTTTTTTTTTTGCTAAAAGGGGTTATGGGGGCAGATAAACCCCCGGCTAATAGCCCCCATTTTAAAAAATAAAAAAACCATAGAAGCAGTATGGTATAATAATAACCTGTGACATCCTCTGAAGTTGGAAGGCAGAGATAATCCTTCTTGCTCCCATTTAAATACAGTAGACTCTAGTACTTACAGTACACAAGTGAGGGTGTTCGGGGTTTCCCCCTATTGCCTGAAAACTTCATTGATTGCATAGGAACAAAAACAGTGTTACTGCTAGAATTTTCTAACATAAGGCCCGTTTTCATCTCTGAGATGTTCCTTTAGGGCCGACTCTGTTATGATGGGCCCAAATACTAAGTCAGAACCTGGGTCCCTTGAAAATCCACTGGTTCTCGGACAGACTATAGAGGCTAACACCACAATAAAAGTTTTTGAGGATGGGACGTATAAGGGGGTACCAAAAATGTACAATCTTTACAATATATAAAGAGAATTATGTCATATTTATTCCTGTGAAATCCGGCTGGTAAGTCACAGATACTTTCACAGCTGCATAACCAATTTTTTTTCTATTTGAAAACCTGTCAATGCATTCACCTTCTTTATAAGGAATTCTCAATTTCACTCCCTCAATATGTTCAGGCTTCTTAGAAGTAAGTGTGTAAATGAGAGAAGGTAATTGAAAGCTGTTTGATTAATAGAATTGCTTCTGTGAACAGATAGAAAATCACTATCACAAATTTCAAAGTTGCTTAACACAGATAGACAGCTTGAGAAAGGCTTTGAACATACTGAAACATAGATCTAATTTGTGGGATCTCAATAAATCAGTTGCTATCATTTATAATCCGTGTCTCAGTCTAGTCAAGTTAAAGAAAGAATCACAAATCAAACCATGTAATATGTAAAAATATATGTAATGAAAAAATACAATCCACTAATAAAATGTATTAGTAATATTAACATATTTTGTGTTTTTATACACAGTAAATGATTTCAATCTTTGTCGAGACTTCCTTAGTGTATCCAATTTGCAATGAGTAGGGTCACCTTCCCGTTGTTGTTTTTTTTTTATCACAAGCACTTAACCTAAACATAGAATTTAGTTTAACCATAAAATTTGTCCTTCATTGATTTCACTACAGGGCTGAGGATCACAGAATTGTATGAATAAAATGGAGGTATGGTGGAAAGGCAGTGATGGCAGTTACTGGTGGAGGTTGAGGGCAAGTAATGTGTTTTTTAGTGTTATTTTAAAAAAAAGGTAATCAAGGGTTTAAAAGTTTGGGAACTCTATGGTGGAAACAAAAATATTAAGCTGCCAAAATATCATGTATTTCTTTGGTTTGATTTATTGTCACCAATATTTCTTCATCTTATTCAATCTCTTTTTCTGTAAAAACAGTTTAACCTCACCTAAAACCCACATGAGTTTTGTTCTATACTGAATTTAAGTATAACAGATAGTATAACAGATTAGTTATATCAATACCACTATGAATAACATGCCAAGTAAATTCTACTGTTACTGTACACTAAAAAGTATACCCCCAACACAAACTCTGTAGCAGTTCCCCCCGCCTACTTTGTGATATTTCTACTACGGCTCTCTTCGTAGGTGGCAGAGGTTGTAAAGGGATGCGGTTTCCCTTTGGGCAGCTAAACCA
>JAODAL010030259.1:0-50238 GCA_025379985.1 Phyllomedusa bahiana | reverse complement strand
CCTTTTTGGTCTGTTCTTCGAGGTCATACATACAAAAAAATTTAGACCCAAAAACCAAAGTCTGGCTCAGCACCCCCCTTTACCCTGGTCTGGCTGTTCTTCTCAGGTCATACATACAGGGCAGTGTAGAGCAATACCACAAGTCTGGCTCAGGCACCACCTTTACCCTGGTCTGGTTGTTCTTCTGCAGGTCATACATACAGGGCAGTGTAGAGCCAATACCACAAGTCTGGCTCAGGCACCACCTTTACCCTGGTCTGCTGTTCTTCTGCAGGTCATACATACAGGGCAGTGTAGAGCCAATACCACAAGTCTGGCTCAGGCACCACCTTTACCCTGGTCAGTTCTTCTGCAGGTCATACATACAGGGCAGTGTAGAGCTAATACCACAAGTCGGGCTCAGGCACCACCTTGACCCTGCTCTGGTCTGTTCTTCTGCAGGTCATACATACAGGGCAGTGTAGAGCCAATACCACAAGTCTGGCTCAGGCACCACCTTTACCCTGGTCTGGCTGTTCTTCTGCAGGTCATACATACAGGGCAGTGTAGAGCCAATACCACAAGTTTGGCTCAGGCACCACCTTTACCCTGGTCTGGTCTGTTCTTCTGCAGGTCATACATACAGGTACATCATAGGTGTAACCCTGGCCCCAAAGAGTAAAAAAGTAGAAAAGACTCCACTGAATTCCTGACAGCTCAAGCCATAACCATCTTAATGATGTTAATTATAAAACTATATTAAATAAAATAATTTGCTCAAAATTTATAATTAATATGAAATTATATCATATAAAATTAATGTCTAATTACAAAATATAAAATGTATTTACAATTAAATATTATAAAATTAATACAAATAATATATTATAAAATTACTATTAATTTAAATAAAATTAGAAAACCAAATACAGCATCTACCATAAATCCCATTATTATAGTATTATCAGTGATTGCAAACACAACACAGCAGGCCAGAAATCAAAGAAAAGCCATTAAAATAGCATGTCAGTGAATAGAAGCTATGGTAGTGATTTACCATCTGATTAAAATTCGTTTCATTTAATGTAGTAAAAACGAAAAATAAAAAAATCAGAACAAAATTTTATTTCTAAGACAATTCATTTTTCATAAGACTCCGGGGGGCGTGGCTTTGGTCCTGCATGTAGCCGGACGCTTTCTGCAGAGGCTCCGAGGGAGATATCACCTAAGCAGCACTACTAAGCCCAAATTCGCCTGGAATTTAGGGGTCACCTGTTGCCCAGCTTGTCGGGACCCCGGTGATCTGTTTCCCAGCTGCGGGCGCCGAATCCTCCTGCAGGGAGACGTTGTATTTCTCCGCTGAGACTCCGGCGTGGCTGCGGGCGCCATCTTGGAGCGGGTGCTGCCTAGGACGGCGGAGACGAGCCGCGAGACGAGGTGAGCTGGAGATAGCTCTTTCGGCGGCAAAGAATCAATACCCGGAGCGGACTACCTACTAATAGCGATCCCGGCGCCACTCTCCAGCTACGACCAGAGAGCAACGGTCTGCAGGTCAGGTGAGCGAGGGACGCGCCATCACCGCGCCACCACCCCGCCATCTTAGTGGTGGAGCAGAGACCTCAAAACACCGAGGATGACTCACCTAACGCTACTGCGTAAGATACAGGGGTGAGAAGGGAGGCAGCAGGCACCTTGGGAGGTGTTCAAAGTGCTAGATCAGGAGGGAGGTTGTCGCGGAACCAGTACAGCACCTCATGAACCCACCATTTTGCCCACAGATCTACAGCTGTGGGTTTATTATTCACTGAGCTGGACTTGTTGAGGTCTGAGAGCAACCAGCATTGTGTTATATCTGGTCCCCAGCCCCAAAATAATATTCTTTGCTGACCTCTCTATCCCCCTCTGCTCCTTCCAGCGCATATAAAGCACAGCACCAATATTGAGCTCACCATAGCCTGCACTGAGCTAAATAGTGGACCTTGCCTCCACATCTCTTTACACTTCAGAACAAAACCACTGTTAACTTTACTGCTCTGCTGAACGGCACAACACAAAGCTCCCGCCACTGCTATTACCCTAGATTTACCAGACGATCGCCATATAGCCTATCCGCACCAGATCCACATAGACGAACTGGATCTCGGGTGAGAAGAGAGAAAATGAGGGGAAAAAAATAATAAAATAAATAAATCTCTACCAATTGTCCTTCCTATTCCCATCCAAATGGGTGGTAATTCAAAGAGAGCTGGCAAAACCCACCCCACCAAACTGACTGAGTTTTTCCAAACCCCGTAAACACGTTCACAGAGCAGAGATAGGCGCAACCCATCTCCAACCCTGTCTCAAGCCTCTTCCAGACAGGATTCCGTAGACATGGACCATCAACACCATGGGGAGCCATTCTGCACTTCCGAACAAACCCTGCAACGTTTATTCTCTTCATTCAGGGAAACCCTCCAAACTGATTTTAAGCAGATGATGGGAGAATTCCGGATGGATATCCAGGCCCTTGTATCCAGAACGGAACACGTTGAAAAAAAAATGGCGGAGTTTGCTAAATCCCATAATATGCTCATAGACGCCAACGCAGCACTGGAAGACGAAGTCCAGAAATTGTCCTCCAAACTCCTCGATCTTGAAGACCGTTTGAGACGCAACAACATACGGCTCCGAGGCGTTCCGGAATCGATATCTCCTGATATGCTTTCCCAATTCTTAACCGACCTAATGGCCCTGGTACTACCGGAAGCTTCAAATTTGGATCTAATGGTGGACCGCATCCATAGGCTCCCGAAGCCTAAACACCTGTCTCCCTCTCTACCTAGAGATGTAATCGCTAGGATCCACTTCTTCAAAACCAAAGACCAATTCCTCAAGGCTATCTGGAATACCACTAACTTACCCGAAAAATTTAAGGACATTTCCATCTACCCAGATCTCTCAATGGGTACCATGCTCCGTCGAAAAGAATTTGCTCCCTTGACCAAAATCCTAAGGGATAACAACATCCCATATCACTGGGGATTCCCTGTCAATCTTATAATTATTAAAGACTCGACGAATGTGATCTGCACTACACCTTCAATGGCCAAGGAGACTATGCTATCCTGGGGTCTGATCTCCACTCCTGCCAACACCCCATCCAAAAAAGGGGATGGTAGACCCGGTGCTATTACCCCCATATGGTCTGACAAAATCAGCCGTTCCAAGACCAGAGCAGCGGATTGATCAGAATTCCAGGCGGATTCTTTCTTCTCCCGAAGAGTTTCCTGTAATTCGAGAAAGTCTACTCTTTGTTGTATACCTATCACCCTTTTTTATTGCAGGTCCTTCCTAAAGGACTATACCCCACTTCGATCTCCTTCCATAAGGAGCTACTCAGGTTGTTCTTGACCATGTTGAAGGTCAAGGTTCATGTTGTTATTTCACATGTTTCTAAGTTACAATCCATACTGTCTCTAATTTACCTTACCATTACAAATATGTGTTCCCCTGTTTTCGGAATAAGGTTACTAAGCATTCTCTATCTACGTCACTATGGGGATTAAAATCATGTCTTTGAATGTAAATGGGCTCAACTCCCCATGCAAACGTTCCTCTTTGTGGAGAGATGCTCTAAAATGTAAAGTGGATATTCTATGTGTACAAGAGACACATCTACAGTCATCTGACTCCCATAGATTAAAGCATAAGAACTTTCCCCATTCCTTCCAAACCTCAACTACCTCTAAAAAAGCAGGTGTAGCTATCTTCATTAGAAACACAGTTACATTCAAATTAGTTAATTCTATGGTGGACCCACAGGGCAGATATATCATCTTAAACTGTGATATTAACTCAACTCCCTATACCTTACTGAATCTATATGCTCCCAATAACCATCAACTCTCCTTTGTCACCAAGACAATCACCAGGGCAAAAAAGATGCTGAGAGGTAAATTTCTGATTTGTGGAGACTACAATATGGTAATCAACAAATCAATAGATAGATCTAGAGGCAGTTCCCACTACGCTCCTGAACTCCAAAACTTTTTGTGGCAAGAGAACCTACATGACCCCTGGAGGTATAGACACGCAGAAGAATTAGATTACACCTTTTTATCACACTCAAAAAAATACTCACTCTAGAATTGACTACTTTTTGGTAGACAAACACGCCCTCTGTAATACAGTGAGCGCAGAAATAGGTAGTGCTACATGGTCAGACCATGCGCCAATTTTCCTCACATTGCTTGACACGGCCTCGGCACCTCGTTCCATCCCATGGAGAATCAACCATTTCTTACTAAAGTCCCCTACAATCTCTAAAGAGATTCAACTAGCACTCGCAGATTACTATACACTAAATTCTCCCTCTTCTCCATCTCCTGAAGCCCTTTGGTGTGCCCATAAGGCAGTTATCAGAGGAGTATGCATACAATTGGCTTCAAGAGAGAAACGCAAACGGGAACGTGCTATTAACGACTTGCTCCAAGAAATTAGTACCCTAGACAAACAGTTCAAATTAAGTCCTTCACCTCTTATCAAAGAAAAATTAACTACGAATAGGAACAAATTACGCTCTCTCTATTTACACCAGTATGAAGCCCATCTATCTAGACTTAAGTGGAGCTTCTATATTCAAGGGGACCGCCCCTCAAAATTATTAGCCAATAGAGTTAAAATTATACAAGCTAAAAGTAAAATTCCCTATATCACCAAATCTGACAAAACTAAACTTTATGACCCTCAACTCATTGCAAACGCCTTTGCGCAATACTACCAAACCTTATATAACCTCAAAACTGACCCTGGAACTCCCCAGGTAAATAAAGCAAATATATCTTCCTTCCTGAACCAGATTAACCTACCTGCCCTATCGGAAAACCACTTAGCAGTCCTAAACGAGCCAATTTCGAGGGGAGAGATTGAGGCCACTATCAGAGCCTCTAAACTCAATAAAGCCCCAGGCCTTGACGGCTTAACAAATGAGTACTACAAATTATTTTGTTCCACTTTAACCCCATACCTCTCCTCCATCTTCCAAACCATCATAGACAAAGGAGAAGCCCCCAGAGAAATGCTTAGCGCGACTGTAACCACTATCCCCAAGCCCGGCAAGGCACCGGACCTGGTTACTAATTACAGACCTATTTCATTACTTAACTGTGACATTAAACTGTTCGCAAATATTTTAGCGAATAGATTAAATAACATCTTACCAGAGATCATCAATAAAGATCAAGTGGGCTTTGTCAAAGGCCGGCAAGCTCGGGATGGAGTCAGACGAGTACTGGATCTCATACACAAAATAAATGTTGACAAAATCCCTTCTGTGTTACTTTCGTTGGATGCGGAAAAAGCTTTTGAGAGGCTTAATTGGGATTACTTAACAGAGGTTTTACTAAAATTCGGATTTAAAGGTCCTATTGTCAAGGCTATTTCCTCGCTGTACTCCTCTCCCTCGGCTAGGGTTTTGGCCTCGGGTTTTCTCTCTGACTCCTTCCCGATTACTAACGGCACAAGGCAAGGTTGCCCGCTCTCGCCCCTGATATTTGTACTGTGTGTGGAACCTTTGGCGGAATGGATAAGACAATCGTCCTGTATTTCTGGCATTTCTGTTGGTGGTACAGAACATAAAATAAGCCTCTTTGCAGACGACATTTTAATAATCTGTAGTAACCCAGAACAGAACGTTCACTAAGCGCCCTCCTTGATATCTTACGGGATTATTCACTTAGTTCTTACTACCGCTTAAATTTGACTAAATCAAACATACTCCCATTGCACATTTCTACATCTCAAAAGCGCCAATTATCTAAACATAGCTTCATTTGGTCTGACACAGCTATCACGTACTTGGGCATTCAGATAACTCCCCATTTGGAGTTTACCTTACAGAAAAATTTTGGCACTCTACATGACTTCTTACTAGCTGAAACCAAACGCTTATCTAGTTTCCCCATGTCCTGAATTGCAAGGGTCAACATTACCAAGATGCTGCTACTTCCACGAGTGTTATATTTGTTGAGGTCCCTGCCGTGCATTTTTCCACATTCCCTTTTAGGCAAGCTCCAATCGCTTTTTTTGACCTTCATATGGGGCGGGAAAAAACCTAGATGTAGGAAATATTATCTTTTCCCCACTATCAAACAAGGGGGTATGGCAGTCCCAAATCTTGAACTATATAACATAGCCTCTGTATTGGAGCCCTTACTCTTTTTTTGGAAGTCCCCTGATTTACAGCATTGGTCCCTAATTGAGAGCTCCTCTCTGGCTCCATACGCAGTTAAAGATTTGCTCTTAGCTGAACTCCTGGATCTTAAAGGTCCGTCACCTTCTTTTCCCCGATTAAAGCATGCCTTTCAAGCTTGGGTTAAATATGTCAAGCCAAGAAATTGGGTCTATTTTTCTAAACAAGACTGCTCACTTCTTATGATCCAGTTAGCCTCCCCAATTCTCTCAGTAAAAGACTGGTTAACAAAGGGTCTCATCACCATCGATCAATTGTTTGAAAACAACCATCTTCTGACCTTTGCAGATCTCCAGTCCAGTTATAATCTAGACCGTTCCACCTTTTTTAAATATTTACAGATTAGACACATCTTACAATCCTGGTCCTGGCCTACAAAACTCAGGATACCCACACAGTATAACAGTTGTTTAAAAGGGCAAAGAGGCTTCGAGAGGGGACTATCAGTCACATACCAACTCTTACTTCAAAGAGACAACCAAACCAAATTGGGCTATGTGGTTCAATGGGAAAAAGATTTAGGTTGTTGCTTCTCTGATGAGGCCTGGCTGGCAGTTTTCTCAGCCGCTTCTAAGCATTCGAAATGCATAAACCATATAGAAATATAAAAAAAACTACATTTAAGATGGTATCTGACTCCTACTCGGACAGCCCACTTTTCCCAAGAGAGATCAGCTCTGTGTTGGAGAGGATGCGGGTACAAAGGCACCTGACTGCATATATGGTGGAACTGCATCCTTGTCTCCAGCTTCTGGAGACAGATTGAAGGGTTAGCCTCGGAACTGACCTCGACCAAAATTAGCCTCACTCCAGCCTTAGCGCTCTTAGATGTTAATTTAGAGGAAATTCCTGATTTCTATAGGTCAATCCTCTTTCACATACTTGTGGCCACCAGGTTAAGCATAGCCAGGCATTGGAAATCCCCGTCTTTACCAACCATCACAGAGATTCTGCAAAAGGTAAATTACCAATACCAATGCGAAACTTCCCTGGTCACTCCCCCACACTTGATCCCCAAATTTTACCTGCCACTGTTTACATTGGACAATGTTATTTTCGTCTGTTAACTGAAAATAATAAAAACTTTTGATTTAAAAAAAAAAAGAATACCAACTCCATGAATTGCACTAGGCTCTATAAAGAAGAAGAGTAACAGTTAGAATACAAATGTTACAGTTCTTAAAGGGGATGTATCGCTTCATCAGTTCGGCTGTTTTCTTGAAGCTTGATTCTCTCAGTTCCTGAAATCCAGGGGCGTTTCTTCCCCTCCCAGCTGGGCGTTTCTTAACTGAAGGGGGATGACATCATCCCCCCCTTCACTGTTCATGCTCGCTCCCGAGTTAGTGTGCTCTTCCCCCTCCCCTCTCTGTCTGAGTCCACATGTCACTGTCGTCTCCCTATGCAGTCTTATTTTGTAAGAGCTGTTTACATACCACAGCCCTGCATTCAGTCTAGACAGTCTTCTATGAACTGAGAGCACTGATCTCTTGTCCTCTCACATCTGGAGGTTTGTTACAGTTGAATCCAGTCTTCTATGAACTCATGCTGAGCAGCACAGATCTTTCTGCTATGTTTACACGCAGGAGCATTTCGGCACAATTCTGCTGTTTTCTGATTGTAGAAGAAGTGTTACTCAGCAGCTCCTGGCTGTGCAGAGTGAAATGTTGCCGGCCCCTTATTCTGAGTGAGAGAGGCAGGAATGTGTGCTCCCGTGAATACGTCCGGGGGCCAGACCGAATGTCTATTAGTAGAGCCGGCAGCCAATGAAATGCAAGGAGGTGGGATCCGACCGGCACTGGGGAACAGTGTTTACAGAAACAGAAGATAAGGGAGACTGTGAAAACAAGACAGCTTTGCTAATGACATCCAATTGCAAAGTTGCTTGTTTTCACTGTCCCCTTATTCTGACGACCATTTACTGAAATGATACAACCCCTTTAAGTATGACAGTAATAGCTCCTTATCTCTTGCAACATTCTAACCATAAATTGAGATTGACACAGAGAGAGCATTGTGACGTAGTAGGAAGAGAAAGTTTTAAGAGTATGATTGACGTTCAGGAACTTATATTCTCTGTAAAAATGTATTTAGCTAACAAGAAAATTTTGTTCTTATTTTAATATTTTTGGTTTTTTATAATTAAAATCTTACAAAATACTTTTTTTTTTTTATAATTTTTTATATAGTATGTTGATTTTCGTTCATCAAAATAAAGGTCAGTCTTTATTCAACATACAGCAATAGCCGGCACATCACAGGTGTAACTGAGACTTGGGGTGTGCCACACAAGATCCCCACCATAGTTTCTGTTCATTGACATACTATTCTAACACCTCTTCTTTTATTTCAAGCCTGCTGTAATGTGTTTGTAATCACTGATAACACTACGCTGACTCCGTAAAAACGGGATTTATCATAGATGTTGTATTGGTTTAATGAAGCTATAAGCTTATCATTTAAAATTAATTTTAGATGATATAATTTTATGAAAATTTTGTAAGAGATTTTTTTTTGGGGGGGATATTATATGATTTTATATTTATTTTATATTATTTAATTTTATATAGTTTGATAATTATTACAAATTGGTTTGTATTATTTTAGTGGTGTAAGTGGAGAAATAATTGATATTTATTGCCCTAATGGCAAATATAGTTCCATTACGACAACTCTGGCCTCAGTCGGACCACTTTTAACTTGTTCTGGCTGTTCTGACAGTTCTGCGCCTAGTTTTATGTCCCACCTTCATAAATGTGTTTAATTCTACGAATGTGGTGCGACGCCCCCAGAACGCCCTTAATCTTTGGCACCTTACAAAGTGTCGGGGCAGGCTCGGATTGTGCCAACGTTTGGAGTGCGACTGTCCATACATCTATAGAACAGGGTTATGCTCGCTTTTTGGCTCAAACTATGCGCAGCCCCATTCATACACGTCGCCCTGATTCTTCAGCATCCAAATCAGCTGCAAATACTCATCTGAAAACTGCCTCGCATTTTGTAATTTTCTGACCAGTTTTTGATTAGGATTTGAGGAGGTTATTGAGGAGCGTGTTTTTAGCCACATTTTTCGGCAAGGTCTTTACGCGGACATTCAAATTTTGTGCCAAGGCGGTTTATGGGCGCGGATCAGTGTTCAAAAATGTGGACAAGGTTTTGAAGCTCTCCATTGATTCCTATGGGCATTCTACTCAGGGAAAATGCCTCAACAATTGACATGACACTTAGGGTATGTTCACACGGCGTCATTGGGCGCGCATTTCGCTGCATATTGCGCATTAATACGAGCGAAATGTGCGCCGCAATTACGGTAATTCATAGCTCTCATAGAGAGCTATGAATTAGGTGTTGTCTCCCCCGGCGTGCAATACGATCGTATCATACACAGGTCACTTCTTCACGGCGCTTGCGCGATGCTGATTGTAGGAGTAGATAGGGCCGGCCCTCCCTGTCCTTGAAGGTGTTGTAGACGGAACCGCAAAGGGGCTCGACGTCCTAGTGGGGGGTCAAATTAGTATATTGATTGACACGTGCCAGAGAGTAAGAATTCACAGCCTGACAATCTTCAGTCAAATGAGTTCTCTAACGGTTTTATCACAAAACACAACGTTCCATAAGCAACATGTGACATTACATCCACCCTCTTAATTGGCATTTCTTATCTTCATTTTTGAACAATACAGCACACATTTTTTTAAGAGAAGAAAAATAGTTCAGGCCAGTGGACTTCTTGGTTATATTTTTGTGGTTTTTCCTTGATCTCATTTCATACCTCCTGCCTCCAGCTCTTCAACTCTGTGTGCTCAGAAGGGGGCGTGTGTGATTTGTTTGAATTGCATCTCATGTGACCCATCAGGATGACATCACCAGGCCTTTCCTCTCTGTAGTCAAAGAAAGGTCTGTTTATGTATAGCATTGTGAGTAGCTGAAAGGTAACATTTTTACCTCACAGCACAAGGGTCCTAGGTTCATATCCCTGCAGGAACCAAACCTGTGGATTTTATTTCTCTTTATCAACGCACAGACCTCATTGAGGTTTCTTTTTATTTATTTGCACTAACTGACTAATTAATAAGCAGCACAGAGGACAGGAGTAGAATGACAGCACCCGGGGTTTGAACACTCAGTAGCTACCTGAGAGGAGAGGTGATGTCTGAGCATGTGCGACCAGGACTGAGGAGCTCTCAGCCCTGGTCGTATCCCCTGGAGACGAGCTGTAAACAATGGATCAGTAAAGGAGCAGCTAAGACAAAAACGGTGCAGAATTTTTAATAATAATTAATGGTGAAAATGTTTGTTATTTCATTTGCAAACTTCTCACATCAATTTTACTTTGTGGCTAAACCCCTTCAAAGACACAACAAGTTGTGTCTGGACACAGGGTCCATCTTGTAGGTAAAATAGACATTTCACCTAATACATTCCATAACAGAGGTATGCTCTGATCAGTGCGTACTTCCAAAACACACGGCGTACAGTACGCGCCCCCAGTATGCAGTGTGAACATACCCTTACTTTACAGTGCTGAAAATAAGCTTCGACAGCGCGCAGAAAAACTGTGTCGTATAAATTATGAAACTATGAAAAACTACATGGTATGAGGAGCACCAGCCATAGTGGAGAGCAATGCCCTCAGTGACCCAGCGGGCGGGCGTTCCAGAGATTGAACTCTCAAAATATAGAGATCTCCAAGAGTCCGGAAAGAAAAGTGTTGCCTGAAGCAAAATGAGTCACTGACTGAAAAACCACAAGATACAGAAGAAAGCCGCCGCCTCTGATCCTCGTCCTTTCTACTAATGGGGAGAGGTCACATCATAAGGGGACGAGCGAGTTCTAGAGCAGATACAACTCTTTATGGAGTCTTACAGCCAATGGGAAAATAGACACAGTGCTCCCTCACCATACAATGTCAATTGGTTCAGGGACGGTCATTGTATGTTGAAACCATAACTCTGGAAAACTGGTCATTGGTAACGAAGCCCCAAAATGTCACCAACATAATGTAGTATGAAAATGAAAGAAATTGGAGAAGATATTAATCCAGATAAAGAGAGAGCTGCTGGAAGCTGGAAATCACGTTCTATGGTGAGGACTGGAGCTTCTCTGGGTCATGGGGGTCATGGACTTTATACACAATGGACCAGAAAATGGGGCCCTCACCTGGTGCCCAAAGGAGCTCTGTGATATATAAGGTTTTATGATAGAAAGGGAGGAGCTGAGCTCTGTGATATATAGGGTTATATGATAGAGGAGAGAAGCTGAGTTCTGTGATATATAAGGTTATATGAAGAAGGGAGGAGCTGAGCTCTGTGATATATAGGGTTATATAATAGAGGAGAGAAGCTGAGCTCTGTGATATATAGGGTTATATGATAGAGGAGAAGAGCTTAGTTCTGTGATATATAGGGTTATATGATAGAGGAGCTGAGCTCTGTGATATATAGGGTTATATGATAGAGGAGAGGAGCTGAGCTCTGTGATATATAGGGTTATATGATAGAGGAGAGGAGCTGAGCTCTGTGATATATAGGGCTATATGATAGAGGAGAGAAGCTGAGCTCTGTGATATATAGGGTTATATGATAGAGGAGAGGAGCTGAGCTCTGTGATATATAGGGATATATGAAAGAGGAGAGGAGCTGAGCTCTGTGATATATAGGGTTATATGATAGAGGAGATAAGCTGAGCTCTGTGATATATAGGGTTATATGATAGAGGAGAGAAGCTGAGCTCTGTGATATATAGGGTTATATGATAGAGGAGAGGAGCTGAGCTCTGTGATATATAGGGTTATATGATAGAGGAGAGAAGCTGAGCTCTGTGATATATAGGGTTATATGATAGAGGAGAGAAGCTGAGCTCTGTGATATATAGGGTTATATGATAGAGGGAGAGGAGCTGAGCTCTGTGATATATAGGGTTATATGATAGAGGGAGAGAAGCTGAGCTCTGTGATATATAGGTATATATGATATAGAAGAGGAGCTGAGCTCTGTGATAAATTGGGTTCTATGATAGAGGAGAGGAGCTGAGCACTGTGATAGATAGGGTTATATGATAGAGGAGAGAAGCTGAGCTCTGTGATATATAGGGATATATGAAAGAGGAGAGGAGCTGAGCTCTGTGATATATAGGGTTATATTATAGAGGAGAGAAGCTGAGCTCTGTGATATATAGGGTTATATGATAGAGGAGCTGTGCTCTGTGATATATAGGGTTATATGATAGAGGAGCTGAGCTCTGTGATATATAGGGTTATATGATAGAGGACAGAAACTGAGCACTGATAACCTGTATATCACAGTGCTCAACTTCTCTCCCTCTAAGATAGGACCACATAAACGACCTGACAGGTCTATTAAACTCACACCGCCCTTCACCCTGGGACATCATCAGCAGTGCAGGCGTCTCAGGCATCTCTTTCCTGTAGTCACTTATACTGTGGTGGTGCGGGGAACATGCAGTGGTTTTTATTCGATTCGAACATTCCTGTTCTCTTGTCTGTGGAGGATCCTGTGTCCTCCAGCAGCGTTTCATTGCAATGCAGCTTTGATATGCAAAAGCTGTTCTGTAGCTCAGTTGCCAAACGATCAAGATATATTTCATTCAGTTTATTATTTGAGTCACTATTTATTATTTCTGGAATCTCATTAGGGGTAAATCCACAGGAAACGGAAAATCTACAGAATTTACCAATATTTAATTAATCTCAACCACAGGCTACAAAAAACTTGCATGTAATACGCACAGAAATGGACCTGACCTTGCTGCAGATTTTCTGAGTGGGTTTTTGCATTCAAAATCCACAGGGTAATACAGCACCAGCCACGTTGATGGGATTTTACAAATCCCATAACTAGGTGGAAGTAATTTTCCTTGCATAAAATGATTTGCAGCACAGTTTTGTAAATTCACTACGTGTCACTTCTTAACGTGGCTTTAAAGTGGATTTTTTCCACTGAATTGAATGTACTAAAATCTACACAATCTGTTGCAGATTGTTACCTCGAAAAATCTCTGCATCAAATCCTTCCCATGTGCATTCACCCTTAAAGGGGTTTTGCCACAAAGTCATTTCATGCCTGTTTTCTCCAATTTCAGCTCTTAGTGTGCTCAAAAGTGGGTGTGTGTGGTTTGTTTGAACTGCATACCATGTGACCCAGCAGGCTGACATCACCAGGCCTTTCCTCACACTGTGCTCACTGAAGTCAAACACAGATCTGTTTATGTAAAATGCTATGAGTAGTTACAAAGGAGCTGAGTGGTTAGAGCTTCTGCTTTCCAACATTGGGGTCCAAATCCCTGCAGGAGCTAAACATATAGATTTTTTTTTTTTGCAACAGGGCATATAGCTGATTATGGCTGTGTTCACACTGAGTAATTTCAGCACGCATTTCGCCATGTATTTGCGCTCTAATTACGGGCGAGATGCGCGGCGAAATTACGGTAATCCATTGTTCTCATAGATTACGCCTCCTCTCCCCGCTTGTACAATACGATTATATAGTACGCGCAGGGAGATAAGTGACATGTCAACTACTTGTGGCGAATACGTGGCACGAGTAATGAATGTCAATGGGGCCGGTGGGCTGCCACCCCACCCCCACCCCCGCTGCCGCGGGAGTACGAGCATATCAGCACGAGCTCCCGAGAAACACGATGTACTGCGGCGCATACTGTATGCGCCTCAGTACATCGTGTGAACATACCCTAAGGTTTATTTTTTACTTATTTCCACTGTTTGACTAATTACTAAGGAGTACAGAGGACGGGAGTAGCATGACAGCACCTGGGGTTGAACACTTGCTCAGCAGTGAGTGTGTATGATTGTTAAGAAGTACAGGGGTCTCATCAGACCACAGGAGATGGTTCCAGTGATCCATGTCCTTAGCCTTCTTGTCTTCAGCAAACTGTTTGCGGGTTTACTTGTGCATTATCTTTAGAAGAGGCTTCCCTCTGGGACGACAGTCATGCCGACCAATGTGATGCAGTGCATGGTCTGAGCACTGCCAGGCGGACCCCCCCAGCCATGTAACCTCTGCAGGAATGCTGTGAACTGTCATACGTTTATTTTGAAAAGACGATCTCTGATAGGATGCTGAGCACTCAACTTCTTTGGTCGACCATGGCAAGGCTTCTTCTGAGTGGAGGTAAACATGCAGAAACATTGAAAGACACAGCTCACCGACTCTTCACATGCTGTGTATACCAAGCAGATAAATGGGGTGCTCGGACAGAAAACGACTCGTTACGGACAGAAAACGTCCTTAGTCTTGATCTTCTTCTGAGTGGAACTTGTCTCGATAAACCGCTGTATGGTCTTGGCCCCCGCGCTGCAGCTCAGTGTCAGGGTGTTGGCTTCTTCTTATAGCCTCGGCCATCTTTATACAGAGCAAAAACTCTTTTTTTCAGATCCCCTGACAGTTCTTTGCCATGAGGCGCCATGCTGAACTTCCAGTGATCAGTAGGAGAGTGTGTGAGAGCGAAAACACCAAATTTAACACCCCTGCTCCCCATTCACACCTGAGACTTTGTAACACTAAAGAGTCACATGACACCTTAGGGCAGGGGTGTCAAACTGCCGGCCCTCCAGCTGTTGGGAAACTACAACTCCCATCATGCCCACTGTTATAGATTATACAAATGCATGATGGAAGTTGTAGTTTCCCAACAGCTGGAGGGCCGACGTTTGATACCAGTGCCTTAGAGGGAAAATGGCAAATTGGGCACAATTTGTCCATTTTCACTTATGGATATAGTCACTTTTGTTGCCAGTGGTTTAGACATTTACGACTGTGTGTTGAGTTGTTTTGAGGACACACTAAATTCCCACTGTTATACAAGCTGTACACTGACTACTTTACATCATTACATCAGTGTTGTTCTATGAAAATTTATAATACAGCATTTACAAATATGGAAGGGGTGTGCTTACTTTAGAAAGTGGTTTTCAGATTAGAGCGCAAAATCCGCCTCAGATTCTGCATCAAATTATGTTGAGTGAACCCTAAAGCATTAAAAATGATAACTCATGTCCTCTAAAAACAGCGCCACACCCGTCCCCAGGTTATCTGTGGTATTGAAACTCAGCCCCATTAAATGCCCCTAGGAATGATTCACTGGCTTCCACACTTCCCTTCCTGCTCCAGAAGCGGTGCACTTACCAAATGACAGGTTATTGGTAGAAATCAATGCCATTTACTAGTTATTATACCAGTTATTACTAGATTAGGAAGTGAAACGAGCTGATTCTCGTCATTGACACACTGCCTAATTACACAGCAAAGCAGGAAATCTCCCACGGACTGAACAAATCCTGCTCCATTACTCATGGTTAGAAACCAGAAAATTGAATAGAAATAAAATACTATCAAACAAATTAGGTTCAATGCAGGAAGGAAATTATCATTTGTGGTTCAGTGAACTTACTGGTCATCAAGAAGAAAAGAATCCCCGCTCTAAATTAACTTAAGAAATACTACAAAGTGATGCTGAGATCAATTACAGATATGATATCGACTAGCAAGCCACCTGAGCATCACAGCTATAGGAGCTTGATGGACAACCCATTCCAAAACTATGGGAGTCTTACCAATGGCAGGAATCCTCCTGCCATTCCTTCTTCTCAGGCTCTTGCTATTGAGCTGTTTCAAACAACTCTCAGGACTGATGAGCTGACCATACAGCACCTTTGAGCTTGATTAAGTAGGGATGGTTGATTACCAGTCCTCTATAAAGCTGAGTGTCACTTGGCAGCTGGTGCAGAGTATACTGTTAGCTGAGAGCTTGTGTCTTGGATCTGCTTGCATTCCGTGTCTAGTTTCTTATGTATTTGTCCTGTTTTGGTCAGTCATCTGTTCCCAGTTGATTAGAGCTCAGTTTGTCTTTGGTTCTCTGTTGCTTCTGTTCTGCCCTGTGTCAGTTTTTCAGTGTGTTCTCCTTGTCTTTGGTAGTTCTGTGGTTTGTTTTGGTTAGGGTAAGTGTATCTGAGGGACATGGGTATGGATCTCACCAGTCATGTGACGACCTCCTGTTGCAGGACTTCAGACAATGCTTGGCATTTAGGCTTTCTTCAGATGATGCCTGGCACATAGGTTTTCATTAAACGATACCTGGAACTTAGGCTTTCTTTAAACAACACCTGGCACTTACGCTTTTTTTTAAATAACACTGGGCACTTAGGCTTCCTTCAGGTGATGCCTGGCACTTAGGCTTCCTTCAGGTGATGCCTGACACTTAGGCTTCCTTCAGGTGATGCCTGACACTTAGGCTTCCTTCAGGTGATGCCTGGCACTTAGGCTTCCTTCAGGTGATGCCTGGCACTTAGGCTTCCTTCAGGTGATGCCTGGCACTTAGGCTTCCTTCAGGTGATGCCTGACACTTAGGCTTCCTTCAGCTGATGCCTGGCACTTAGGCTTCCTTCAGCTGATGCCTGGCACTTAGGCTTCCTTCAGATGATGCCTGACACTTAGGCTTCCTTCAGGTGATGCCTGACACTTAGGCTTCCTTCAGGTGATGCCTGACACTTAGGCTTTCTTCAGGTGATGCCTAACATTAGGCTTCTTCAGGTGAATGCCTGGCTACTTAGGCTTTCTTCAGTGATGGCCTGGCATTTAGGCTTCCTCAGATGATGCCTGGCATTTAGCTTCTTCAGGTGATTGCCTGGCAACTTAGGCTTCCTTCAGATGATGCCTCGGCATTTAGGCTTCCTTCAGGTGATGCCTGACACTTAGGCTTCCTTCAGGTGATGTCTGGCACTAAGGGTATGTTCACACGGCGGGTGTTTTAGAGGTACAAGGGCTGGCTAGCGTGTGCTTCTAAAGTGCCAACAGCTGGCTCCCATTGACTTTCGCGTAAGCGACGGGAAGAAGTGACATGAAAATGGCAGGTAATCTTAGCTCTCATTGAGAGCTATAAATTACCGTATTTGCAGGGTGTAACTCGGGCATATTGCAACACGGACCGCATATATGTCGTGTGAATGTACCCTTAGGGCTTGTCCCCACGGCGAGTGTTTTTGGACGGTTTTACAGGGGACAGGTTTCGGTTTTGAAACAGTTCTGTAAACGTTTGTCAAACCCTAGATACAGACTTCTATGGGCGGGAATCCGTGCTGCTGGTCCCCACTGCATAGGACTTTCCGTTGCTTTTCGGAAGGTTTTTTAGGACTTGCCGGCGGTCGGAAAAAACATTGAACAGATTTCATTCTTCCGCCGGTTTTCGGGCGGATTATGTAACATGTCAATGTGAAGGGGGCAGGGCCTTTTATCCGCAAACCGCGAGAAAGCCGTCCCCCGGCGGCCGTTGTGCACAGGCTCGCAAAACAGAATAATACCAGTCGGTAACCACGACGGTTATTTGTTCTCTGCCGTGGGGCGCACGGCCTTAGGCTTCCTTCAGGTGATGCCTGACACTTTAGGCTTCCTCTCAGGTGTAATGCCTGACAACTTACGGCTTTCCTTCAGGTGATCCTGGCACTTAGGCTGCCTTCAGGTGATGCTGTCACACCTTAAGGCTTACCTTCGGTAATGACTGGCCCACTTAGGCTCCCTTCAGGTGATGCCTGCCACTTAGGCTTCCTTCAGGTAATGCCTGCCACTTAGGATTCCCTTCAGGTAATGCCTGGCACTTAGGATTCATTCAGCGTGATGCATGGCACTTAGGCTTTCTTCAGGTGATGCATGACACTTACGGCTGTCTTCAGGTAATGCATGCCTACTTAGGCTTCTTCAGGTGATGACTGGCACTTCTGGCTTCCTTCAGGTGATGCCTGCCACTTTAGGATTCCTTCAGGTAATGCCTGGACACTTAGCTTTATTACAGGTGATGACTTGGCAACTTAGGATTCATTAAGTTATGCCTGGCACTTAGGCTTTTCTTCACGGTGATGCCGGACACCTAGCCTTCCTTCAGGTATTGCCTGGCACTTTGGCGGACACTTCAGGTGATTGCCTGGCTATTAGGCTTCTTTCAGGTGATGGTTGACTCTTTGGCTGCATTCAGGTGAGCCTGGCACATAGGCTTCCTTCAGGTGATGCCTGCACTTAGGCTTCATTTAGGTTATGCTGGCACTTAGGCTTCTTCAGGTAATGCATGGCACTTAGGACTTCCTTCAGGTAATTGCCTGGACACTTAGGCTTCCTTTAGGTAATCCGCCTGCCACTTAGGCTTCCTTCAGGTAATGCCTGGAACTTAGGTTCCTTCAGGTAATCGCCTGGCACTACTTTAGGCTTCCTTCAAGGTAATGCCTGCCAACTTAGGTTCCTTCAGGTGAATGCCTGCATTAGGCTTCCTTTCAGGTGATGCCTGGCTACTTAGGCTTCCTTCAGGTGATGCCTGGCATTTGGCTTCCTATCTTCAGGTGTTGCCTGCCACCTTAGGCTTCCTTCAGGTAATGCCTGACACTTTGCTTTCTTCAGGTGATGACTGACTTAGGGCTTCCTTTCCAAGGTGATGCACTGGCAACTTAGGCTTCCTTCAGGTCAATGCCTTGGGCACTTAGGGCTTTCTCTCAGGTGATGCCTCTGACACCTTAGGCTTCCTTCAAGGTGCATGCCTGGGTCTTAGGCTTCTTTCAGGTGATGCCTGGCACTTAGGCTTCCTTCAGTGATGCCTGGCGCTTAAGGCTTCCTTCAGGTGATGCCTGGCACTTAGGCTTCCTTCAGGTGATGCCTGGCACTTAGGCTTCCTTCTGATGAGGCCTTGGACATAAGCTTGTTTGCAGCCTCTTGATGGTGGAAACTCATTTAGTAAAAGTCCTGGACAGGCACTTTGTGCTGAGTCACTCCGAGCGAGGGTTGCCATTTACTGTAGTGGACGTGATCTTTGTGGTCTACTGATTCTGAGCTGTCGTTACTCCTAGATGCTTCCGTTTTATAATAATAGCACTTGCAGTTGACCTGGATAGATCTGGCAGATGAGAAGTTTCACAAAGCGTCTTTGTGAGAGTGGCATCTTCCCCGTGTGTTCTTTAGTACAACCCAAGCTACTTCTAGTGTTTGGCTATCGAGATTTCATGGCTTTGTGCTTGATTTATGCAACTGTTATGGCTGAAACATCTAAACGTTAATTAATTTAGGTGCGGTCGCGTCCGATAATTCTATCATAGAAGTAATTTCACCCCCCCCCCTACAATGGACAGGGGTAGACAGATTAATGTCATCTTTAGGAGCCAGTTAAACCAGCACAGGAGCTGAAATTGTTTTACGGAGCAATAAAATCTTCTATATCATCAATAGAAACGCAAG
Source organism: Phyllomedusa bahiana (assembly GCA_025379985.1). NCBI lineage: Eukaryota > Metazoa > Chordata > Amphibia > Anura > Hylidae > Phyllomedusa > Phyllomedusa bahiana. The sequence continues at coordinate 30,783 of JAODAL010030259.1, read as the reverse complement.
TAAAAAGTATTCTGCGTGGGTCATGGAATTTCTCCTCCTTTCCTCATGTACCATTTACTTGGAGGGATTGTTGGGTTAACTCCGATTTTTTCTTTGTTTCACCTTATTCTTCTTTGTCTTGTCCTCTGTTTTACATTTTTTTGTTTTGTGACTTGTAGAAGTTTTATGCCGATGAGACCTCTGGATAGACATGAACTATGCATAATAAGAGCACTGAAGGTACTGTACTTTTGTCTCTTTTTGCACAGATTTTGTGGCATGTATTACTGACACTAGTGATATGACTGCCTGAAGCATCATACCTCTGCCATGTTATGCTCTGTAAGGGCCAGTTCACACGGCCTATTGCCGACGTAATTGCGGGGACGGATTACGCCGGCAGCCGTGCAGCGGGGGCGGGGGTCAGCTCACCGGCCCCATAGACATTCATTTTTCACGTTCGCTACATGCCGCTAAATAATGTGCATGTCACTTTCTCCCCACGCGGCGTATTCGCCGCCCCCGAGCGAGGGAGAAGAGACGAATCCATAGTTCTCTATGAGATTGTGGGACGTGATTTCAGCCATATTGGAGCGCAAATTTGGCGCGCAGTACGGCTGAAATCAGTCCCAGAATAAGCCGTGTGAACGAGGCCTAACACTTCACTCTTGTGACTTCGCCATATGTGCATATCTTGTACTTTTTAAAGTGTAATAAAACCACAGCAAAAGGGAATTTTCAAGGCTTTTAAAAACCTCCCTCCCACCCCCTCTGCTAAAATACAAAATGAACCCCTACTTACCTCTCCCATCACCACCGGCCCGGCACTTCCAAGACTCCATCCTCCTCCACCTTCCCCCGATCTCTCACTGATGAACATATGTTCATGGATCACATGATTCGGCCACCAATCTGCACGTACAGCACATGACTAAAGAAGAGGTCAGTGATTGGCTGCAACATCATGTGATCCATGAACGTGACATCATCACTGAGGGACGGGGGGGAACACTGGAGCCCTGTCAGTGCTGGAAGGGTGGTGATGGTAGAGGTAAGTATGGGTCACTTTTCTACTTTGGCACAGTGGGAGGTGGTGGGAAGGTTTTAAAAAGTCTTGAAAAACCCCTTTAAACAAAGTAAAGAAAATACGACCCAGTAGCAAAATTCTATGGTCCCATTCTGATGGTGTTTTGTCCACATTTTATAGGTATGTTTGCTCTACTTCATGTACTTAAAGGGGTTTTGCCACGAAGTGAGTTTCTTACCTGTTATCTGGTCAGCAGAGAATATAAACAAATCATGCTGAGTCATGAACGCTGCAGGGGTGAGAGGGAGGGGGACTGTGAGCAGATTAGTGAGGAAGAAAGGGGTGCGTCTCTAAGTTTACTCAAAATAATAACATTACAACCAGTGGATTATCTATACAGCAGACAGACTCACACAATCACCTTTCTCCCCAGCCCCTTGTAAGTTCATCATGTGTCTCTGTCATCAGATAGAAGTGCAAACATGCAAAGCTCGGCAGATCAGATACCTGTTCAGATCCTGGTCGTGTCTAATGTTAAACTTTCAGGAAACTAATGGGGACTGAGCAATGCTGTGCTTTACAGTGCTTCAATTTTTGTAATCACATATTTTTAGAAAGTGATTAAATACCCATTTGGAGGATCCCACAGTCAAATTACAATCGTGGCAAAACCCCTTTAATGTTGTATATTCAGGGTATCAAAGTCATTTTTACCAAGGGCCACTTCAACTTTCTGGTTGTTATGGACTGTATAAAGTGAAATGACAATTTCATCCACAAGTTGGTGCCTGTATCCAGACACACCCTGTTGTGTCAAGAACTAACTTGAAAAATAAAGATGGCCGCTGACTCCAACTTATTTTTCTGTACTTAGAACAAAGAGAAGGGTGGGCAATAAAATATACTGATAAGGAGAACGAATAGAGAGAGTGGATATATGTCACATGTTGCTTTTGGAATTTTTGCACACGGCACGCACAAAGCCGTCTATATAACCTATGCTGCACAATAAAGATACACAAGAGCTCACTGGACTGCTGGCTGTCAGTTTGTGATTCCTTTCTCTCACGTGTCATTCAATACACTGATTTTACCCCGCTAGGACATCGAGCCCCTTTGCGTCTGTCCAAAACATGGTTACTGTCATAGGGCTGTTAGAGAGCTTTGCAGGGTGGATAGAGTGCCTGGCTAGGGCTGGGCCACCACCTATGAGGTGCTGAACCAAGTGATGTGGAGTTATGCGCCGGAGTCACTTGATCTCCTGGGTCTGACACAGACCAGTTTGTTGATTGTGGAGACACAGAACTACTGAGCTTCTGAATCCAAGATGGCACCTACTCCCTCCTCCAGCTATCCAGCTACGTCTCATGGAGAAAGTAGAGAGCCAATTCCTCTGTGGCTGGATCTTGTCCATCTCTCCTCGCTGTGTCTGAGTTCTCAAGGGTTGCATATGACATGGCAGGACAGGTCCAGCCCACGGGCCTTGAGTCTGACATGTGCTTTATGTGCCAGACAAATATGCAGTAGACCACACTTTTGTGTGAAGAACATGAATGTTTGGACGGGAAAAAGGGCACACATAGTCCAAAGAGAGTAGATCCGGCTGCATCTCTGCTTCCTTATAATCCAGGATATACCTTTATCAAGGCACCTCAACAGATTTATAGCTGTAACATGACGCAAATGGAGCCTAAGAGTATTTGAAAACTGGCCTGTAATATCCTGCTATTGGATACAGTGACGTGTGATTTAATGGTGTTGTGTATATTGGTGTGTGACATCCAGGGGTATGCACCCGATCTATTAGGGGGGCAAAAGACCCTTCTTACACATAAGACACCAGCATTATAATTGGCACATGGTAGGTGGGTCGCCTTGTTTAAAGGGGTTTTGCCACGATCTCATTTCATACCTGCTGCATCCAGCTCTTCAGCTCTGTGTGCTCAGAAGGGGGTGTGTGTGATTTGTTTGAATTGCAGATCATGTGACCCAGCAGGATGACATCACCAGGCCTTTCCTCTCTGTAGTCAAAGAAAGCTCTGTTTATGTATAGAGTTGCAAGTAGCTACAATGTAGCTCAGAGGTAACATTTTTGATTTACAGCACAAGGGTCCTAAGTTCAAATCCCTGCAGGAACCAAACCTGTGGATTTTTTTTTTCTCTTTATCAATGCACAAACATCAATGAGGTTTCTTTTTTATTTATTTGCACTGTTTAAATAATTACTAAGGAGCACAGAGGACAGGAGTAGTATGACAGCACCTGGGGTTTGAACACTCAGTAGCTGCCTGAGAGGAGAGGTGATGTCTGATCATGTGCGACCAGGACTGAGGAGCTCTCAGCCCTGGTCGTATCCCCTGGAGATGAGCTGTAAACAAAGGATCACTAAAGGAGCAGCTAAGACAAAAACGGTGGGAGAATTTTTTTAAAAATGATGAATGGTGAAAATGTTTATTATTTAATTTCCAAACTTCCCACATCAATTTTACTTTGTGGCAAAACCCCTTTAACATGAGTCTTCATTCACCTGCCTGTGACGTTTTATGTGTAACTTGTGCTTTACCTGGGCTGTATGTAGCCTCCTCTCTCTGCAGCTGTGGAGCAGTATTTTCTGTTTGAAAACTGTGTGCCGTTGCCCTGTAAAACTACAAGCCCCAGAATCCCTTGCTGCCTCAGTCTCAGCACAGGCCCCCTGTTTCCTCTGTCATGTTACAGTCTTAGAGGAGAGATCAAAGTGGTTTGGCTCTGGAGGCTGCCCTGACTAAAGCCAAACCCCTTTGGTCACTTGATCTCCTGGGTCTGACACAGAGCAGTTCGCTGGTTGTGGAGACACAGAACTACTGAGCTTCTGGTCATCAAACAGCTACTGTGGAACTGCACAGATGGAATGAAAGTTCGGTACGTTTGGGAGAGGAATTATTTAGAAATTTTTTTTTCCTTTAGGCTACACCCCTGGTCACGTCACCTGAAGGTAGATAGGCCAGAGACTACCAAGGGTAATGCTTGGAGCCCCATGATACCGAAATATTTTATAGCACTGTGTTCCAGGCAGAATTATCTATGTACCCAAGACATGTGACTGGTTTGGTGAAAGGGGATCTTCAGTCTCATAAGCCCAATTACAGTGCACTCAGACCTGGAGTTAACCCTCCCCCAAAACTTGTTTCCTCCAAAGGCAAACTCACAAAGGAAGCTGATGCATGGAGCCTTTTTGGCATCCTCATACTGTGTTACTGTGGTGCAGAGGAAAAAACAAAAAGGTGGTCAGCAGCAATTTCCTTCCCTTACATAAAAAACAACATCTCTGCAGGAGTCGAAAATCTCAAGGAGAGTGTGACATTGGGGGTGGCAGGGTGTACGGGGCTTATAGGTGTGTTCCCACCTCACACACTGATGGCATAAGTGCTGCTCCCACCATTCGGCTGTAATCGGAACTCTCATAGAAAACAATGAAGAGCAAATCTGCACTCTGAAGACTTTTGGGTACTCGTTCCTGAGATAGATGCAGGTCCCAGAGGGGCCCTATACCTGTCAATAAGCCATCAATGTGTGAGATGGAAACACCTCTCCCACTGCAGACTTCCACTTCCAGTCTAATCTATGATCTAGAAGCAGCCACACAGTCACTATCCCTCACTGCTGTCATCTATCAGAGCTGCAAAAAGGGAAGATTATTGGCTAATGGGCTCAGGGTGGCGGGATTCCTGACACTGCACCTCTGCTAACCCTACTGTGTATGGGGCCCCGGAGCAGACCAGGATGTCACTGCACCTCTACTAAACCCTACTGTGTATGGGGCCCGGGGAGCAGACGGATGTCACTGCACCTCTGCTAACCCTACAGTGTTATGGGCCCTGGAGCAGACAGGTGTCCACTGCACCTCTGCTAACCCTACTGTGTATGGGCACCGGAGCAGAGGATGTCACTGCACCTCTATAACCCTACTGTGTTGGGGCCCCGGAGCAGACGGATGTCACTGCACCTTACTAAAACCCTACTGTGTATGGGGCCCGGAAGCAGACGGATGTCACTGCACCTTAATAACCCTACAGGTGTAGGGGGCCCCAGACGCAGCACGGAAGTCACTGACACCTCTACTAACCTTATGTGTATGGGGCCCCGGAGCAGACGGATGTCACTGCAACTCTACTACCCTACTGTGTATATGGGGCCATGGGGCAGACGGCATGTCACTGCACCTCTACTAACCCTGACTGCTATGGGGGGCCCCGGAGCAGACGGATGGTCACTGCACCTTGCTAACCACTACTTGCATATGGGGCGCCGGGAGCAGACAGATGTCACTGCACCTCTGCTAACCCTACTGGGTTATGGGGCCCCGGAGACCAGACAAGATGCACTGCACCTCTGCTACCCCTACTGTGTATGGGGCCCCGGAGCAGACAGATTTCACTGCACCTCTGCTTAACCCTAATGTGTATGGGGCCCCAGAGCAGACGGATGTCACTGCACCTCTACAACCCTACTGTGTATGGGGCCCTGGAGCAGACGGATGTCACTGCAACCTACTGCCTTAACCCTACTGTGTATGGGGCCCCGGAGCAGACGGATGTCACTGCACCTCTATAAACCCTTACTGTGTATGGGGCCCCAGAGCGACGGATGTCACTGCACCTCTACTAAACCCTTACTGTTATGGTGGTCCCCGGAGAGGGACGGATGTCACTGCACCTACTAACCCTACTGTGTATGGGGCCCAGAGCAGACGGATTGTCCTGCACTCTATTAAACCCTTTACTTGTTTTTGTATGGGGCCCCGGAGCAGGACGGAGGTCACTGCACCTCTACTAAACATACTTGTGTATGGGGCCCTCGGGGCAAGACGGATCGTACTGCACCTCTATAACACTACTCGCATATGGGGGCCCCGGAGCCAGACGGATGGTCACTGCACCTCTGCTAACCCTACTGCATATGGGCCCCGAGCAGACAGATGTCACTGCACCTCTGCTAACCATCTGTGTATGGGGCCTCCAGGAGCAAGACAAGATGTCACTGAACCTCTGCTAACCCTACTGTGTTGTATCGGGGCCCCAGGTGCTGACAGATGTCACTGCACCTCTGCTAACCCTACTGTGTATGGGCCCGAGCGACAAGATTTCACTGCACCTCTGCTCTAAAACTACTGTGTATGGGGCCCTGTAGCGAGGGATGTCACGGCACCTCTGTCTAACCCTTACTGTGCTATGGGGCCATGGAGCAGACAGATGTCACTGCTCCTTTGCTAACCTTACAGTGTATCGGGGCCCCGTGAGCAGACGGATGGTCACTGCACCTTACTAACCCTACTGTTTTATGGGGCCCCAGAGCAGACGGATGTCACTGCCCCTCATACTAACCCTACTGTGTTGGGGCCCCGGAATGCAGACGGATGTCACTGCACCTCTTACTAACATACTGTGCTATGGGGCCATGGAGCAGACAGATGGTCACCGCACCCTCTGCTCTAACCTACTGTGTATTGGGGGCCCGGAGCAGACTGATGTCACTGCCCACCTCTGCTAAACCCTACTGTGTATGGGGCCGGAGCAGACTATGTCACTGCATCTCTTTAAACCCTACTGTGGTATGGGGGCCCTGGAGCAGACGGATGTCACTGCACTTGCTAACCCTACTGTGTATGGGGCCCGAGCAGACGGGGATGTCATGCATCTCTGCTAAACCTCTACTTGTATATGGGGCCCCGGGAGCAGACGGATGTCACTGCAACCTCTGCTAAACTACTGTGTATGGGGCCCTGGAGGCAGACGCGATGTCACTGCACCTCTGCTAACTCTACTGTGTATGGGCACGTGAGGCAGACGGATGTCACTGAATCTATGCGAACCCCTACTGTGTCATGGGCCTGGAGCAGACGGATGTCCACTGCACCTCTGACTAACCCTACTGGTATGGGGCCCGGAGAGCAGACTGATGATAAATTTAAATTAATTATATTATATTCACTGCACCTCAGCTAACCCTTACTGTGTATGGGGTCCGGAGAGGCAGGTCGATGTCACTGCACCTTGCTTAAAACCTACTGTGTATGGGGGCCCTGGAGCAGACGGATCCGTACCCTGCACCTTGCACTAACCCTACTGAGTATGGGGCCCCGGAGCCAGACGGATGTCACGCACCTCTGCTAATCCTACTGCATTGGGGCCCCCGAGCAGACAGTGACACTGCATCCTCCTGCTCTAAACCCTATGTGTATGGGGCCCGGAGGCAGACGGGATGTCACTGCACCTCTGTAAAAAAGCTACTGTGTATGGGGCCCTGAGAGCAGACGGATGTCAATGCAACTCTTCTAACTCTACTGTGGGTATGGGGGCCCCGGAGCAGACGGATGTCACCGCACCTCTGCTAACCCTTACTGCATATGGGGCCCCGGAGCAGACAGATGTCACTGCCCTACTCTGCTAACCCTACCTGTGTCTTGGGGCCCCAGAGCAGAAGGATATCACTTGCACCTCTGCTAACCCTATTGTGTAGGGGCCCAGATGCAGATACGGATGTCATGCTCCTCTGCTAACCTTCTGTGTATGGGGCCCCGGAGCCAGACGGATAATCACGTGCACCTCTGCTACCCTACTGTGTATGGGGCCCAAGAGCAGACGATATCACTGCACCTCTGCTACACTACTGTGTATGGGGCCCTCGAAAGCAGACGATGTCACTGCACCTCTGCTACCCTACTGTGTATGGGGCCCGGAGCAGACGGATGACACAGCACCTCTGCTAACCCTAATGTGTATGGGGCCTGGAGCAGACGGATGTCACTGCACCTCTTGCTAACCTCTGCATATGAGGCCCCGGAGCAGACGGATGTCACTGAACCTCTGCTAACCCTACTGTTGTATGGGGCCCGGAGCAGGACAGATGTCACTGAATTCTGCTAACCCCTATCGTGTATGGAGCCCCGGATGTAGACGGATGTCACTGCACCTCTGCTAACCTACTGTTGTATGGTGGCCCCGGAGCAGACGGATGTCACTGCACTCTGCTAATCCCTACTGTGTATGGGGTCCCGGAAGCAGACGGATATCACTTACCTCTGCATAACCTACCTGTGTATGGGACCAGGAGCAGGACGGATGTCACTTCATCCTCTGCTAATCCTCTGATGTATGGGGCCTGCCTGGAGAGACGGATGTCACTGCACCTCTGGCTAACCCTACTGTATATGGAGCCCCGGAGCAGACAATGCTACTGCACCTCTGCATAATTCCTTTCTGATGTATGGGCCCGAGCAGATGGATGTCACTGCACCCTCTGCTACCCTACTGTGTCATGGGGCCCCGTAGCAGACATATGTCACTGCACCTCTGCAAACCCTACTGTGTATGGAGCCCCGGAGTAAACAGAGGTCACTGCCCCTCTGCTAACCCTAATGTGTATGGGGCCCTGGGAGCGGCGGAGTGTCACTGCACCTCTGCTAACCCTACTGTGTATGGAGCCCCGGAGTAGACGTATGTCACTGAACCTCTGCTAACCCTAGTTTTTATGGGGCCGCGGAGCAGACGAATGTCACTGCACCTCTGCTAACCTACTGTGTATGGGGCCCTTGGAGGCAGACGGATGTCACTGCCCCTCCTGCTAACCCTACTGTGTATGGAGCCACGGAGTAGACGGAAGTCACTGCACCTCTGCTAACCTTACAGAGTATGGGGCCCGGAGCAGAACAGTTGTCACTGCCACCCCTGCTAACCCCACTGTGTGTGGGGCCCCGGAGCAGATGGATGTCACTGCACCTCTGCTAACCCTACTGTGTATGGAGCCCGTAGTAGACGGATGTCACTGCACCTCTGCTAACCCTACTGTGTATGGAGCCCGTAGTAGACGGATGTCACTGCACCTGTGCTAACCCTACTGTGTATGGGGCCCCACGAGCAGACGGCTGTAACTGCACCTCAGCGCTTAACCCTACTGCATATGGGGCCCTGGAGTAGACGGATGTCACTGCACCTCTGCTAAACTTACTGTGTATGGGGCCCCGGAGCAGACGGATGTCACCGCACCTCTTGCTAACCCTACCGTGTTTGGGGCCCGGCGCTGACATATGTCACTGCTCCTCTGCTAACCCTACTGTGTATGGGGCTTGGAGTAGACGGATGTCACTGCACCTCTGCTAACCTTACTGTGTATGGGAGCCCAGGAGCAGACAGATGTCACTGACCTTGTAAACCCTATGTGTATGGGGCTCTGGAGCAGTTGGATGTCACTGCAACCTATCTGCTAACCCTAATGTATATGGAGCCCCCAGAGCAGACGGATGTCCCTGCACCTCTAGCTACCTACTGTGTATGGGGCCCTGAAGCAGTCGGATATCACAGACCACCTCTGCTAACCCTTACTGTGTATGGGGCCCCGGAGCAGATGGATATCACTGCACATCTACTAACTCTACTGTGTATGGGGCCCCCGAGCCAGAAGGAGGTTGTCACTGCACCTCTGCTAACACTACTGTGTATGGGGCCCCGGAGCAGCGGATGTAAACCGCCTCCCCAAAACCTTTCTGTGTTGGGGCCCCGGAGCAAAAGGATTGTCACAGCCCTCTGCAAACCCCTACTGTTTTTAGGGGCCCCCCGGGACCCGAGGGATGTCCCCTCCCACCTTGTTTTAACCCTACTGTATAGGGGGCCCCGGGCAAAACAGATGTCACTCCCCACCTCTGCAAACCCTTTTCCCGAGTAGGGCAACGTGGGTGACCAAAGCCCTTTTCCCCTTAATTTCCCAAATATGGCTGCCCGGGGCCCAGTATATGTCACTGTGGTCCGGCCTCCGTATTCATATAAATCTCCGCCACCGTTTTTTAATTGGTTTATTTTAACATTTTTTCAGTTACAGGAAAATCAGCAATTGTTCCTTTCGGGAAATCTGTCGGCAAAAAGTCTGGGGTTTGCCCCTTCCCGGGAGTTTGTTCCAAGTGGGGACATCTTTAAAAAGGTGGCGCGGGGCCGCAGGGCAGCTGTTGGGGGACGCGTCGGCGACACCTCCCCAAGCCCGGTTGGGGCCCCTGCCGGGGCTGAAACGAGGTTACAGCTGACGCGTTTCATTATCCTCAGTGCAGGGAGTATTCCTGTATGACAAGTGCAGTAAAGCAAGGGGGCGGAGACTGGGTTTGGGCCGGGGAACATAAAATTCCCGTTTAATAAAAAAGAGTATTTGTAAAACTTCCCCCGGCAGAATTCCCTTTTACCCCTCAGGTCCCAAGAACCTCCTCATACCCCTAGCTGTACAGAACCTCCTCATACACCCGGGCTGCTGCAAAAACCCTCCTCAAAACCCCCCCAGCTGCTCCCGAATTTCCCTTAAAAACCCCTCAGCTGCTGCAAAACCCTCCTCTACCCCCGCTGTCCAAAAACCTTTCCTCTACACATTCGGGCTGCTACAGAACCTCCTCTACCCCTAGCGGGTGAAGAAACCCCTCATCCCACCTCGGGCTGCGGGAAAAAACCCCTCTTACCCCCCCGCTGCTGAAAAAAACTTCTCAACACCTCAGTTTGTGCAGAACCCCCTCATACACCTCAGCTGCAAAAAGAACCTCCTATCCCCCTAAAAGCGCGGGAAAGAACCTCCCATCCCACCTCGCGCTGAAAAAACCCTCATACCCCCTATCGCTGCAGAACCCCCTATACCCCTTCAGCTGCTCCCAAAAACCTCCTATACACCTCAGCTGCTGCAAAAACCTCCTTATCCCAACCTCAGCTGACACAAAAACTACTCATAAACTAAAGTGTTACGGGAACCTCTTCATACCACCCCACCCACGCAGAACCCCTTATCCCTTTCAGCTGTTTGAAAGAACCCCTCAAAATTAAATTTCAGCTTCTGAAAAACCCCCTTTCAAAATACCTAAGCTGCTGCAGAACCTAATAATAAAATTTCATCTGCTGCAAGAAACCTCCTTAAATTCATAAAATTGCTACGAAACCTCCTCATAACCTCAGCTATTGCAAAACCTCCCCAATAAAAACCTCAGCTGCGGCGCCCCTTCCCTCAAAACCCCTCAGTTGTGCAAAAACCTCCCATAATTCAGCTGCAAACAGAACCCTCCTTTTACCCCTAAAAGCGCGGGAAGAACCTCCTAAAAACCCCTCGTGCTGAAGAACCCTCCTCATACACCTAGCTGGAAAAAACCCTCCTTTTACACCTCGGGCGCTGCAGAACCCCCTCATTCACCTAGCTGTTGCAAAACCCTTTCCAACAAAACATCCCCAGTGCTGCAAAAACCTATAATCCCCTCAGCTGCTCCCAAAAACCTAACCCACACACCTCACTGTGGAAAAAACCTTAAAAATTCACCTCAGCGCTGCAAAAACCTCATAATACACCCAGCTGCGGGCAGAACCCTCATACCCCTGGCTATTTGCAGAACCTCCTCATACACTCCGGGGCTGCTGCAAAACCCTTTCTTATAAAATTTCAGCCGCTGAAAAAAACCTTCTCTTATACACCCTCAGCTGCTCCCCAAAAACCTTTCCTCATACCCTCAGCTGCTGAAGACCCTCACCCATACCCCTTAGCTGCTCCCAAAACCCCTCCTCATACACCTAAAGCTGCTGCAGAACCCCCTCCTACCCCCGGGCTCCTGAGAACCTCCTCCTACCCCTTGCCCCCCTGCAGAAACCTCCTTTTACCCCTCCGCTCCTGCAAAAAACCTCCTAAAAACACCTAAGCTGCTGCAAAAACCTCCCCCATACACCTCAGCCCGTGCAAAAAACCTCCTCTTTTTCCCTCAGCTGCTGAAAAGAACCTCTTTTAAACCCCAGTTTTTGCAAAAACCTCCTCATCACCTCAGCCGCTGCAAAAACCTCCCCCCTACCCCTCAGCCGTTGGCGGGAAACCTCCTCAAAAAATCAGCCGCTGCAAAACCCTTTTTCCCCTTACCCCCTCAGTTTTTGAAAAACCCCCTAATACCCCTCAGTGCTGCAAAAACCTCCTCATAAAAAACCTTGCTGCTGCAGAACTCCCCCTACCCCTCGCCGTGACAAAAACCTCCTCCTACACCTCAGACCTTTTGGCAAAAAACCTTCCCCCATACCCCCTAGCCGCCCCAAAACCCTTTTCTCATACACCTAAGCTGTTGAAAGAAAACCTCCTCAAAACCCCTCAGCTGCGGGCAAAAACCTCTCATATACTCTGCTGCTCCCAGAAACCTCCTCCAACCCCTTCTCAGCCGCTGGGGAACCCTCTCCTCAAACACTCAGCCACTGCCAAAAACCTCCTAATAAAACCCTCAGTGCTGCAAAAATCCTTTCCTACACCTCCGTCGGAAAAACCCTTTCCTAAAAACACCCAGTGTTGGGAAAAACCCCCTCATCATAAAACCTAAGCGGCTGCCGAAACCCCCTCAAAACACCTCAGCTGCTGCGAAACTTCCCTCATAAAACCTCAGTTTTCAAACCTAAATCATTAAACCTCAGCTCCCTGCAGAATCCCCCCATACCCCTTCAGCCGCTGCAAAACCTCCTCTTTACACCTCAGCTGCTGCAAAAAACGCCCCAAACCCCTCAGCTGTTGCAAAAACCCTCCCCCAAAAACCCCTTTCACCCAGCGAAAAAACCTTCCCCCCTACACCTCAGCTGTTTGCAAAACCCCCTTTACACCTCAGCTGCTGAAAACCCTCCTCAAAAAAACCTAAGCTTTTTGCAGAACCTCCTTTACCCCTAATTGTTGCAAAAACCCCCTCATAAAACCTCAGGCCGCTGTCAAAAACCTCCCCCAAACCCCCCAGCTGTTGCGGGAACCTCCTCATTTACCTCATGTTTCTGCAGAACCTCCTCCTACCCCTCAGCCGCCTCCCGGGAAACCTCCTATTCCCACCTCACCCCAAAATGCAGAACCCTCATACACCCTCGCAAAACCTCCCCCTACACCTCAGCTGCTGCAAAACCCCTCCTCCTTTACCCCCTCAGTTTGCTGCAAAACCTCCTCTTACCCCTCACTGTGCAAAACCCTTTTCATAATACACTGCTGCTGAAAGGACCTCCCCTACCCCTAAAGTCTGCAGAAACCTCCTAATAAACCCCTCAGCTGTTGCAAAACCCCTCATTTACCCCCTAAAGCTGTGCAGAACCTCCTCATAAAACCTCGGGCCGCTGTAGAAACCTCCTCTAAAACCCAGCTGCTCAGAACCCCCTTCATAAAACCTAAGTGCTGCAAAACCCTTCCTCATACCCCCTCAGCCCGTCCCCAAAACCCTCCTCATACCCCTAGCTGCTGCAGAACCTCATCATACACCTCAGCGCTGCAAAACCCCTTTTCATACCCCAAGCTGTGCAAAAACCTGCTCAAAAACCCCTTAAGTGCTCCCGGGAACCCTCCTCATCCCCCTCAGTTGCTGCAAAAACTTCCTCATACACCCAGCTAAACAGTCCTTTCCTCATACATCTCAGCTGTTTACGGGAACCTCCTATACCCCTCAGTGCTACAAAAACTTCCCCCTTTACCCCTCAGCGGGGTAAAAGAACCCCTAAAAAAAACCCTAGAGCTGCAGAACCCCCTTTAAAACCTAAAGAGGCTGCAGAACCCCCTTTAAATTAACCCCCCCAGCTTTTGCAGCCCCTTTCCTCATCCCTTTGGCGGTTGCAAGAAACCCTTTTTTCCTTACACCCTCGGGCCCCGGCAAAACCCTTTCCTCTTTCACCTCTTTCTGTTGAAAAACCCTTTTTCCATAAAACCTCAGCTGTTTCCCGAACCCCCTCAAAAACCCCTCGGGCTGTGCAAACCCTGATACACCTCAGTGTTTGAAAGAACCTCCTCATACACCTAAGCTGTTGCAGAATTTCCCTTTTACACTTTGGCAGCTCCCGGAAATTTTAATCAACCCTCAGCTGCCTGAAAAACCCCCTTTCTTTCCACTCACCCACTGCAAAAACCTCCTCTTTAAAAATTAAAGCGGGGCAAAAAACCCCCAAGAAATACACCTCAGTGCTGGAACCTCATAATACCCCCTAATCTGTTGAAAAAACCCTCATTTAACCTCAACTCCCTTACAAAACCTTTCCTCATACACCTCAGCTATTGCAGAACCCCAATACACCTCGTGCCCCGAACCCCCCTTCATACACATCAGCGGGTTTGCAGAAACCCCCCCCTTTTTACCCCTAAGCTGCTGAAGAACATCATTAACCTAGCTCCCTTACAACCCCTCCTCTTTTCCATCTCACCGGCTAAAACCTCCTCATAAACCTCAGAGGCACAGCCCTTCCTCTTTCCCCCCTCAGTTGCAAAGAAACCTCTTTACATTCTATGGTGAAAAACCCTTTCCCCATACACCTCACCCCTGCAAAACCCAATCCCTCAAAACCCTCAGCTGTGCAGAAACCTCCTTTTCCCCCCTCAGCTGCGGGAAATGAACCCCCTCTCCCCTTTGGTGTTGCAAACCCTTTCCTTTCTTACACTTTGGCGCTGCAGAAACTCATCATACACCTAAGCTGCTGCAAAACCCCCTCCTTTTAAACCTCCAGTTGTTGCAAAAACCTCCTCATATAACCCTATCTGCTGAAAAATTTTTCTCAAAACACCTCAGCTGCGTACAGGAACCTCCTCATACACCTCAGCTGCTGCAGAACCTCCCCAAATTACCCCCTCAGCTGCTGAAAAACTCCTCAAAACACCTCAGTCCCTGGGGAACCTTTCTCATCCACTTTGGAAGCTGCGAAAAACCTCTTTCATACCCTCAGCTGTGCAGCCTCATCATACTTCTCAGCTGTTTAAAGAACCTTTTTCAAAAAACCACTCACCACTGAGAACCTCCCTTATACACCTTTAAAGGGCTTCCGTTACCCCCATATCCCCTTCGGCTATTGAAAAGAACCTCCTCATACACCTCACCCCTGCAGCAGAAAATCATAATACACCTCAGCTGTTTCCCAAAAACTTTTTAATACCCTCTAGCTGCGGGAAATAAACCCTTCAAAACCCCCCTTTGGTTGCTGCAAAACCCTCCTCTAACCCCTTCGGGGGGGCCCCAAAAACCTAAAACATTTTTCACCCGGGGCCTGCAGAACCTCACCCTTACATCTCGTGGTTTCCCGCCCTCCTCATACATCCTCGCTTTTTGAAAAAAAACCCTCTTTCAAACATCAGCGGCTGCAAAAATTTCCCATCATAAACAAAATTTGTTTGGGGCGGAACCCCTAAATCACACCCAGCTTTCCCAGAACCTCCTCAAAAAATCAGGCTGTTCCCAAAAACCTCAAAATTAAAAACCCTCAGCTGCTGCAAAAATTCTTTTAATACACCCCCATTGTTGCAGGAACCCCCTTTTACCCTAAAATTGCTACAGAACCTCCTCTTTAACCTCGGGCTTTTTGGCAGAACCTCCTCATAACCTTTCGGGTGCGCAAAAAAACCTTCCTCTTTCCCCTCACCCTGTCGCAGAACCTTTCCCCAAAACCCAAAGAACCGCTGAAAAACCCTTCCTCATAAAACCTCAGCTGCTACAAAACCTCCTAAATTACATTTTCAGCTGCTACAGAACCTCCTAATCCCACCTCGCTCCCTTACAAAAATTTTCCTCTTTCCCATCAGCTGCTACAAAACCCTCATATACACCTAAGATGCGAAAACCCTCATATACCCCTTTCCGCTGCTGCAGAACCTCCTCATCCCCCTTAAGGCTGGCGGGTTCCGGGTTCATCCCACCTCAGTTTGGCTGCAGAACCTCCTCATACCCCTAAAGCTGTCCCGAATTTCCCCTAAATTCACCTCAGCTTTTTCAAAAACCTTCCTATACTTTCTCAGGGTACAGAACCTCCTCATCCACCTCATCTGCTAAAAAAAAATTCCTAAAACCCCCAAAAGCTGCTACGGGAAACCCCCTTCATACCCTTTCGATGCTGCAAAAACCAAATTAAAACCATTTGTCCCTGCGGGAACCTCCCCATACCCCTAACTTTTGCAAAACCCTTTCCCTTTTTACACTTTGGCAGCTGAAAAACCTCCTCATACACCTAGTGCTGCAGAAATCCTAAAAAACCCCTTTTATCTGTGAAAAAATTTCTCAAACACCTCAGTGCTGCAAACCCCTTTTTTACCCCTAAAGGCTGCTGCAGCCCTTTGTCATTACCACCCCCACCCTGCTGCGAACCCCCTCATACCCCTCAGCTGCTGCGGGAAAACTTTCTCTACACTTTGGCACCCTGCAAAAACCCATCATAAAAATCAGCTGCCTGAAACCTTTCATACCACTCGGGCCCACTGCAGAACTCCTCATATACCCCACCCTGTGCAGAACCTAAATAAAAACACCTAAAGCTGCGGGCAGAACCAAAATAAACACCTCACCCTTTTTGCAAAAAATTTTTTTTATAAAACCTAAACTGCTACAAAACCCCTTCCTCTTTAAAAATTCAGCTATTGCAAAACCTCCCTTTAAAACCCAGCTGAAAGCAAAAACCTCCCCCATACACCTCAGTGTTGAAAAAAAACCCCCTTTTTATACCCCTCAGTCCCAAAGGGAAACCCCCTCATACACCTCAGCTGCTAACGAACCCCCTCTTTAACATCCAGCTGGGGGCAAAACCTCCTCATAAAACCTCAGTGTTTCAGAATTTCCCTTCATCCCCCTCAGTTTGCTACAGAAACCTTCCTATACACCTCAGATGCTGCAGAACCTCCTCAACCCCTCAGCTGTTTACGGGAACCCCCTTCATACCCTCAGCGGCTGCAGAAACCTTCATACCCCTCAGCTGTGCAAAACCCTCCCCCCTACCCCTCCCCGTTGCGAACCTCCTCATTTACACTTTGGAAGCTGCAAAACCCTCATCCCCCACCTCAGCTGCTGCAAAACCCTTTCCCTCAAAACCCTCGTGGGGAAAAACCTCCTCTTTACCCCTAATTGCTGAAGAACTTTTCATACACCTAAGCTGCTCAAAAACCCTCATACATTCGGGCTCCCTGCAGAAACCCCGTACCCTCAGCTGCTGCGGGAACCTCCTCATACCCTCAGCTGCGCAGAATTTCTTTTTACACTTTGGCGTGCAGAACCTAAATCTACCCCCTCAGCTGCTGCAAACCCCTTCTTTACATCTCAGCTGCTACGAACTCTTCATACCACTCAGCCACTGCGGGAACCTCCTTATAACACCTCAACTGCTACAAAAACCCCCTAAACCCCTTTGGCTATTGCAAAAACCTCCTAATACACCCCCGCTCCCAGCAAAAATTTAAAAATACCCCCTCAGCGGGAAAAAAACTTATAAAACACCTCAGTTTTGCTGCAAAAATTTTCCCCCATACACCTCAGGTGCTCCCAGAACCTCCTCATACATTCAGCGGCTGCAGCCTATCATAATTTCAGCGGCTGCAGCACCTCATCCTAAAATCCTCAGTTTGTTCCCAGAACCTCCTATACACCTCAGTTGTTCCCAAAAACCCTTCCCCCTTAACCTCAGCTGTGCCAAAAACCTAATTACACCCTTTTGCTGCAAAACCCCCCTTTTTAAACCCTTTCGGGCTGCTGCAAAAAAACCCCCTTCATACACCTCAGTTTTTTTGCAAAAACCTTTAAAAAAATTTAACCTCGCTGCTGCCAAAAACCTCATAAAAAAACCTCATCTGTTGCAGAACCTCCTTATACCCCTTTCAGCGTGCAGAACCCCCCCTCATACCCCTAAGCTGCTGCAGAATTTTCCTCTTTCACCTCAGCTGTACAGAACCTCCCTCATAAAATCTCGGCTGCAAACAAAACCCTTTCCCCTATACACCTCAGCTCCCTACAGAATTTTCCTTATACCCCTCAGCTGCAAAGGGGAACCTCCTCATACACCTAGATGCGGCAAAAACCCCCTCATACACCTCCGCGGGCTAAAAACCCTCCTTTACCCCTAGCTGAAAAGGAACCTCCTCTTTACCCTCGGGCTGCTGCGAAACCTCCTCATTACCCCCAAGCTTTTGCAGAATTTCCCAAAAAATTTTTGGCAGCTGAACCTCTTCATACACCTCAGTGTGCCTAAAAACCTCCTCAACCCCCTCTGCGGGCTGCAGCCCTCCTCATACCCCTTTAATTGTGAAAAAATTTTTCTTTTCACTAAAGCGGGCGGGCAGAACCTTACAATACACCTAAGCTGCTGCAGAACCTCGCCTACACCTCAGCTGCCTGCAAAAAAAACCCCCCTCGTCATCCCACCTCAGTGCTGCAAAAACCTCGTCATCCCACCCATCTGCTGCAAAACCCTCCTCTTTACACCTCAGTTGCTGCAGAAAACCCCTCCTCTTTACACCTCCCTTGCAGAAGAAACCCTCCTCTTTACACTTCACCCGGTGCAGCACCTCCCCTTTTCATCCCCGGGTTTTTGCAAAAACCCCTCTTTTACCCCTCAGCTGCTACAGAACCCCTTATAAAAATCAGCTGATAAAAAACCTCCTCAAAAACATTTCCCCACCCTGCAAAAACCTTTCTTTACATAAACCTGCGGGTAAAAACCCCCTTTCCATAAAACCTAAACCGTACAGAACCCCCTTCAAAACCCCTTTAGCTGCTGCAGAATCCTTTTTAAAACACCTCAGCTGCTGAAAAAAACTTTTCAAAACTTTGGGCAGTGAAAAAAACCTCATCAACAAAACCGGCTGCTACAGAACCCCCAAATCCCAATCAGCCAACTGCAAAAACCTCCTCTTTATACCTCAGTGCTGCAAAAACCTAAAATACACCTCAGTGCGGCAGAACCCCCAAAATTACACCTCATTTGTTGCCAAAACTCCCTTTTACACCCAAACTGTCCCAGAACCCCCCTTTTTACACTTTGGGCTATTGCAGAACTTCCTCTATCCTCAGCTGACGAAAAAACCTCCCTTCTTAAACCTCAGTGGGGCCAGAACCCCCTCATACCCTTCGCGGCTGAAAAAACCTTTTCCTTTACCCTCAAATGCTAAAAAAAACCTAATCAACATCTCAGCTGCTACAAAACCCCCCTCATAAAACCCGCGGTTTCAAAAATTTCCCTAAATTCCCCTCAGCGGGAACGAAACCCTTTAATAAATAAACCCAGTTTGTGCAGAACCCTCATACCCCTTCAGCTCCCTGCAAAATCAAAAACCCCTAGCTGTTGAAAAATAAACCCCTTTTTCGGGCTGCTGCAAAAACCTCCTCTTTACCCCTCAGCTGTTGCAAAAACCTCCCCCATACATTTTGGAAAGCTGCAGAACTCATTAATACCCCTTTAAGTTTGCTGAAAGAAACCTCCTCATACCCCTTCAGCTGCTCCCAAAAACCTCTTTCATACCCCTCAGCTGCTGCAAAACCTCCTCATCCCACCTAAAGCTGCTGCAGAACTTTTAAATTACATTTTGGCAGGTGAAAGTCTTACATTTCAGTGTTTCCCAAAACCTCTTCATAACTCAGCCACTCCCAAAAACCCTCTCATTTTAACCTCAGTTGCGGCGAACCTCAAAATTTTACAAACCTAAAGCTGCTGCGGGAAAACCCCCTTTAATAAACCCATCTGTTGAAAAAACCCCTCCTGTTTAACCCCCAAGCCCCCTCCCAAAAAACCTCCTCATACACCCGGGCGTGCTGAAAAACATTCCCCTTAAAAAATACCCCCACACCAGCTACTGCAAAACCTCCTTTTACCCTTAGCCCCTGCGGGAACCTTTCTCTTAACCTACCCCTGCGGCAAAACCCCTTCCTAATACACCTAGCTGCTGCAGAAACCCCCTAAAAACTTTTCCCGGGGTGCGGGAACCCTTTTTCAAAACAATTTCAGCTGCTGGCCAACCCTTTCCATTAACCCTCAGCTGCGGGCAAAACCCCTGCTATAAAACCTAAGCTGCGGGCAAAAACCCCCTCATCACCTCAGCTGCTGCAGAACCCCTAATCCCCACCTCACCCGCGAAGAAACCTCCCCATACACCTCAAAAGGCTGCAGAACCCCATCACACCCACCCCAGCTGGGCCAAAAACCCCCTATATACCTAAACCCGTGCAAAACCCCTTTCCTCATAACCTCATTTTGCTGCAAAAACCCCCCTCAAAAACCCTTCAGCCCCTGCTCCCAGAACAAAAAATTTTATCACAAAATATATACTTCAGCCTGCTGAAGGTGGAAGTGGAAATGAGAAACCTTTTGGGATGGGGTTTGTTACGGGAAAATTGTAGGGGGAAGTTGCTATGTGATATTGCCGCTGATTTTACGGAAAAGGTTGAATTGCTATGTCAGCAATTGTCTATTTGCTGTATACAGGATACCTGTGTGGTGGATATGCTTAATGACTGATTATCTGCTATCTCTATATAGTATGAAAACCAAAATATAGGATATTAAGCCAAAAATAGGACATATAAGGCGCTGTTTGAAAACTAAGAAATAAAAAATTAAGGGAATTGAAAGGTTTTGTGTTTGTCCCCCTTGCGGTATAGGGGATACATTTTTTGGCGGATTTTGCATTTTAACGCATTGTTTCCTTTGTGTATATGGGAAAACATGTAGGGCGGAGTTGTTTATGTAGGGGGATTGTTCTCACTGAAATAAAGGATAAAATTTTAGGGTTTGAATTGGGTATGTAAAACCGTTTGTTCCTCACGGGTATACAGGTTTACAAAAGGTTGGGGCCGGGAAGCTATGTGAGTGATTGTCTCCTTGCTGTATACGGGGATTCCATGTTTTGGCGGAGTTTGCTATGAAAAAGCAATTTTCCTTTTCTGTAAAAAGGGACATTTGGGATTGGCAGTTGCTTTTGTAAAGGGGTTTGCCCCCTTCGTTTGTATTCGTATACCTGCTCCTCTTTTCCCCCCGGGCCCTTTCCCCCTGTTTCCCCAGAACCAGTCGGGTTTTTGTCGGGGGCACATTGAAAAACCGCCCTCACCTGACCCCACAGCTCCTGTGTGGTTCCCACCCCAACCAGGGGCCTGGAAAAAGGTTTGGGGTTTATCTACCTGCCCGGCCGGTGCTCCGATCCTGTACACGGCTTCTGAACTATGAAACTTTTTTTTTCTTCTGGGACTTTACAAGTCCTAAAGACACCAAAAAACTATATCTAAAATAGCCCCACGGCCCAAAGAATCCACAAAAAAATCTATGAAAAAACCACCCCCAAAAAAAGTGAAAAAACCGTGAAAAACTCCCCATTCCCCCTCCCAGAAGGAAAAAGGGAGGGGGTTTTCTTTCGCTCGCACCCTCACTGATGCCTCAGAAAAGCCAATGTTGGTTATCTGTAGGGCCAGACCTTCTGTGGACCTCACCAGGTGCCAAGCTACATTCTTTTATTGGGTTTGGGGCACCCGGGGCCCGGGTGGTTTTACAGCAGAGGGGAGATAAGGGTTTGGGCCCCCAATGGGTTCTAAGGGAAAGATAATTTGGGAAGGGATTATGGAGTTTTTTGGGGACAGGACTGGGGGGACTATGGGGATTTTTGGACAGGTCTGAAGGGAAATCTAGGGAGGAATCTCTCGGGGAAAAGCATGGGCAGGGGAAGGTTCATTATGGAGGCATCCGGGGATACGAACTCTTGGGTATCTGGGGAAAACTTTTGGAGAAAACTGGAGCGGTACTGAAGGGTTTTGGAATACTGGAAGGGGGGTTTATGGGGGGATCTATGGGAACCCTGACAGGCTAAAAACCCCCAATGGATTTTTTCTGGGCTTTAAGGGGGCACTATTTTTTTAAGCAGGGCAAAAAGGCCCAATAAAACGGGGGCCCCCCAAAAAGGGGAAAACGGACAAACTGAAGGGGGACCGGGAAAAAACGGAGCGGTCTAAGGGGCACTAAAGTTCTGGGAGCAGGGTAGAAGGGGCATTTTGGGAAAATCTCACCCCCCCAAGGGGTTTTTTTCTGAAGGGACGGGACAGGGAGGATTAGCGGGGGGATAAGGGGTTTTGGGAAAATCTAAAAACCCTAAGGGGAATTTAGGGGGGATTGGGCCCCAGGGATGAAGGACTCTAGGGGGTTTTGGGCAGGTATGAAGGGCATCTATGGAGGTATCTGGAGCAGGACTGAAGGGCATTATGGAGGTTCTGGAGCATTATGGGGGGCATTTGGGAGACTGGAGCAGGTACTGAAGGGCATCTATGGAGGTTTCTGGGCAGGAATAAAGGGGGATCTAGGGAGGTATCTGGAGCGGGTATGAAGGGGCCTTAGGGAGGTTTTAGCAGACTAAGGGAATCATGGAGATCTGGAGCAGGCATGAAGGGGGGAATCTATGGGGGATCGGACAGGACTGAAGGGACACTAGGGGAGGATCTGGAGCAGGACGAAGGGCATTTGGAGGATCTGGGGGGACAAGGGACTCTATGGAGGGTTCTGGAGCAGACTGAGGGCATCTATGGAGTATCGGGAGCAGGATGAAGGGGCATCTAGGGGAGGATTGGAGCGGGTACTGGGGGGAATTTGGAGTACGGAGCAGGTACGAGGGGCTTTTGGGGGGTATTGGAGGGGTTTGGGGCATCTATGGGGGAATCGGGCAGGACTAAGGGAAATCTATGGAGGATCTGGAGCGTACTGAAGGGACTTATGGGGTTTTGGGCGGGATGAGGGGCCAAAAAAGGGGGACCCTGGAGCAGGACTAAAGGGGGCCTTGGGGGATTGAGCAGGTACTGAAGGGGCATCTATGGAGGTATCTAGAGCAGGCACTGAAGGGTCATCTATGGAGGTAGTTACTGGAGCAGGCACTGAAGGGTCATCTATGGAGACATCTGGAGCAGGTACTGAAGGGTCATCTATGGAGGTATCTGGAGCAGGCACTGAAGGGTCATCTATGGAGGTATCTGGAGCAGGTACTGAAGGGGCATCTATGGAGGTATCTGGAGCAGGTACTGAAGGGTCATCTATGGAGGTATCTGGAGCAGGTACTGAAGGGTCATCTATGGAGGTATCTGGAGCAGGTACTGAAGGGACATCTATGGAGGCATCTGGAGCAGGTACTGAAGGGTCATCTATGGAGGTATCTAGAGCAGGTACTGAAGGGGCATCTATGGAGGTATCTAAAGCAGGCACGGAAGGGACATCGATGGAGATATCTAGAGCAGGCACTGAAGGGGCATCTATGGAGGTATCTGGAGCAGGTACTGAAGGGTCATCTATGGAGGTATCTGGAGCAGGTACTGAAGGGTCATCTATGGAGGCATCTGGAGCAGGTACTGAAGGGACATCTATGGAGGCATCTGGAGCAGGTACTGAAGGGACATCTATGGAGGCATCTGGAGCAGGTACTGAAGGGACATCTATGGAGGCATCTGGAGCAGGTACTGAAGGGACATCTATGGAGGTATCTGGAGCAGGCACTGAAGGGACATCTATGGAGGTATCTGGAGCAGGCACTGAAGGGTCATCTATGGAGGTATCTGGAGCAGGTACTGAAGGGACATCTATGGAGGTATCTGGAGCAGGTACTGAAGGGGCATCTATGGAGGTATCTGGAGCAGGTACTGAAGGGTCATCTATGGAGGTATCTGGAGCAGGTACTGAAGGGTCATCTATGGAGGTATCTGGAGCAGGCACTGAAGAAGGTGATGGGGAAACGGTCAACATTTTATGCTTATATGTCTGATTCTCATTTCAGCTTCTCCAGCCTTTCTCCTTGTTATGATGTCTCAGTATTGTATCAGCTTCATGTACATGTTCAAGGATAAACGTTTCCATCCAGACCGGCTCCATCATGTTCCTCGTCTGTAAATGATACATAAAGTTGGTTCCTTTTTCAATAAAGAAAAAGACTTTTGCTCACACCTTAGGCTTTGTGCATTACTGTTCTCTGAGACCGTAACCCTGTCTCTTCTGTATAATTAGGCTTCTCTGAAGGTGTCCATCTACCACATGAGCAGCACCAAACATTGCCAAGACAGAACACAGCGCTCCCCTGTACTGGGAACTCCCATAGAACAGAATGGAGAACACAGCGCTCCCCTGTACTGGGAACTCCCATAGAACAGAATGGAGAGAACACAGTGCTCCCCTGTACTGGGAACTCCGATAGAGCAGATTGGAGAACACAGCGCTCCCCTGTACCGGCAACTCCCATATAACAGAATGGAGAACACAGCTCTCCCCTGTACTGGGAACTCCCATAGAGGAGAATGGAGAATACAGCGCTCCCCTGTACTGGGAACTCCCATAGAACAGAATAGAGAACACAGCGCCCCCCTGTACTGGGAACTCCCATAGAACGAATAGAGAACACAGCGCTCCCCTGTACGGGGAACCCCCATGGGAACAGAATGGAGAACACAGCGCTCCCCTGTACTGGGGAACTCCCATAGAGCAGAATGGAGAACACAGCGCTCCCCTGTACGGGGGAACTCCCATAGAACAAAAATGGAGAACACAGCGCTCCCCTGTACTGGGACCTCCATAAAAACAGAATGGAAAACACAGCGCTCCCTGTACTGAGAACTCCCATAGAACAAAATGGAGAACACAGTGCTCCCTGTTACTGGGAACTCCCATAGAACAGAATGGAGAACACAGCTCTCCCCGTACTGGGAACTCCCATAGAGAGAATGGAGAACACAGCGCCCCCCTGTACTGGGAACTCCATAGAGCAGAATGGAGAAAAACAGACACTCCCCTGAAATGGGAATTTCCCATGAAAGAAGGAGAATCAAGCACTATCTGTACTGGGACCTACACATAGAACAGAAGGAAAACACAGGCTCCTGTACTGAGAACTCCATAGGAACAGATTGGAGAACACAGCGCTCCCCTTGTACTGGGAATCCCATAGAACAAAATGGAGAACTACCAGCGCACCTGTACTGGGGAACTCCATGAGCAAAATGGAGAACTCAGCGCTCCCTTTATTTGGGAACTCCATAGATCGCAAGAATGCAGGAAAACAGCACTCCCTGTACTGGGAACTCCATAGTAACAGAATGGGAAACACAGCACTCCTCTTTTACCAAGGGAACTCCCATAGAACTGAATGGAGAAAACAGCGCTCTCCTGTACAGGGAACTCCCAAATGAACACAAATGGAGAAAACACAGCGCTCCCTGTACTGGGAACTCCCATAGAACAAAATGGAGAACACAGCTCTCTGTACGGGAACTCCCATAGAACAGAATGGAGAACACAGCGCTCCCCTGTATCGGGAACTCCATAGAACAGAATGGGGAACACAGCGCTCCCTGTACTGGGAACTCCCATAGAACAGAATGGAGAACAGCGCTCCCTGTACGGGAACTCCATAGAACAGAATGGAGAACACAGCGTCCCTGTACCGGGAACTCCCATAGAACAGAATGGAGAGAAAACAGCGCTCCCCTGTACCGGGAACTACCATAGAACACAATGGAGAACACAGTGCTCCCCTGTACCGGAACTCCCTTTAGAACAGAATGGAGAAACACAGCGCTTCCCTGTACTGGGAACTCCCAAAGAACAGAATGGAGAACACAGCGTTCCCCTGTACTGGGAACTCCCATAGAGGAGAATGGAGAACACAGGGCTTACCTGTACTGGGAAACTCCATAGAAAACAGAATGGAGAACACAGTGCTCACTCTGTACCGGGAACTCCCATAGAACAGAATGGAAAGCACAGCGCTCCCCTGTACTGGGAACTCCCATAGAACAGAATGTAGAACACATCGCTCCCCTTTACTGGGAACTCCCAAAGAACAGAATGGAGAACACAGAGCTCCCCTGTACTGGGAACTCCCATAGAGGAGAATGGAGAACACAGCGCTCTCCTGTACTGGGAACTCCCATAGAGGAGAATGGAGAACACAGCGCTCCCCTGTACTGGGAGCTCCCATAGAACAGAATGGAGAATTAACGCAACACCCCTTTTAGGGTCTCAATTCTTGTGAAAGTGACATCAGACATTTCGGGTTAAGTGACCCTAGAGAAATAATCCCCTACAATACGCTGTTCACATGACACCGGATTATCCCCCACATCCCAATCCTCGCCATAATAGAGGCGCTGGTGGGAGTCAGAGGAAAGGGTTAAAGGCTGGATAGAGGGGGCAGCATTCCCCAATTCTCTCAGTTCTCCAGGGGAAGGTCTCATACAAAGCCTTTTCACTTTGATTCAATAGGGACAGAAGGCGGTAGTCAGGGACACAGCTCTTCACCAGCCTAACACCCCCCTCAAAGCCATGCCCACCCCCTGACATATACCACCATGCACCGCCCGCCTCTCCAGCATTGGCTGCATTTCAAATCCTGCATAAAAGAATAGGAAGGAGGACGGAAGCGGTAACCCCTGTGCAGCCAAAGCCAGGAGAGGATTGTCCCAAACACCATACAGAGGGCGCAGAGGGCGGAGGCGGGGAGCAAAGGGTTAACAGGAAAAGCCAACCAGTAAATAAGTCATGAGGAGGCATTGTATAGAAATGTAATGTGATACAGCAAGTGCTGATACATGGGGGAAAGAGGAGGGAGATAGATAGATAGATAGATAGATAGATAGATAGATAGATAGATAGATAGATAGATAGATAGATAGATAGATAGATAGATAGATAGATAGATAGGAGATATATAGATAGATAGATATGAGATAGATAGATAGATAGATAGATATTAGATAGATAGATAGATATGAGATAGATAGATATGAGATAGATAGATATGAGATAGATAAATAGATAGATATGAGATAGATAGATATGAGATAGATAGATATGAGATAGATAGATATGAGATAGATAGATATGGGATAGATAGGAGATAGATAGATAGATAGGAGATAGATAGGAGATAGATAGATAGGAGATAGATAGATAGGAGATAGATAGATAAATAGATAGATATGAGATAGATAGATAGATAGATAAATAGATAGATACATAGAAGATAGATATGAGATAGATAGATAGGATAGATATAAAGATAGATAGATAGATAGATATGAGGATAGATAGATAGATAGATAGATAGATAGATAGTTTGGATATGAAAATAGATAGATATGGAGATAGATAGATATGGAGATAGATAGATATGGAGATAGATAGATATAGATAGATAGATAGATAGATAGATAGATATGAGAAAGATAGATATGAGATAGATAGATAGATAGATAGATAGATAGATATGTGATAGATAGATAGATATGATTTAGATAGATAGATAGATAGATATGAGATAGATAGATATGAGATAGATAGATATGAGATAGATAGATAGATATGGGATAGATAGATAGGAGATAGATAGATAGATATGAGATAGATAGATAGATAAAAATGGGGTAGATAGATATGGGATAGATAGATAGATAGATAGATAGATAGATAGAGAGATAGAGAGATATGGGATAGATAGATAGATATGAGATAGATAGATAGATAGATAGATATGAGATAGATAGATAGATAGATAGAGAGATAGAGAGATATGGGATAGATAGAGAGATAGATATGATATAGATAGATAGATATGAGATAGATATGAGATAGATAGATAGATATGAGATAGATAGATATGAGATAGATAGATATGAGATAGATAGATAGATAGATAGATAGATAGATAGATAGATAGATAGATAGATATGGGATAGATAGATAAATATGAGATAGATAGATATGAGATAGATATGAGATAGATAGATATGAGAAATAGATATATGAGATAGAGAGATATGAGATAGAGAGATATGAGATAGAGAGATATGAGATAGATAGATAGGAGATAGATAGATAGATAGATAGATAGATAGATAGGAGATAGATAGATAGATAGATAGATAGATAGATAGATAGGAGATAGATAGATAGGGGATAGATAGATAGGGGATAGATAGATAAGATAGGAGATAGATAGATAGATAGATAGGAGATAGATAGATAGATAGATAGGAGATAGATAGATAGATAGATATGAGATAGATAGATATGAGATAGATATGAGATAGATAGATAGATAGATATGGGATAGATAGATAGATAGATAGATAGATAGATAGATAGATAGATAGATAGATAGATGCTGGTAGAAGATTAAAATTTGTCTGGTTACAAGCAGTTGGTAGTCTTCTCCTGATTTTAGTGTTAGATCGCCCTCTGCTGGTGAGTTGTGACGGTGATAGAGGATCTGTGACCACTGTCATCTATGTATTATTCTCGCTGCAAGAATCTCCTTTTCAAAGTGATACTGTGCAGTGTCCATATATAGGGAAGGAAATAATTATTTGATCCCTTTCTGATTGTGTAAGTTTCCCACTGACAAAGACATGAACAGTCTATAATTTTAAGGGTAGGTTAATTTTAACATTGAGAGAATATCCAAAATAAAATCCAGAAAATCACAATGTAAATTTATTTGCATTTTGCTGAGAGAATTAAGTATTTGATCCCTTACCAACCAATAAAAGTTCTGGCTTCTACAGACCAGTGAGAGGCTCCTTGTTACCTGCATTACAGACGCTGTCTTAAATAGTCACCTTTATAAAAGACTCCTGTCCACAGACTCAATCAGTCAGACTCTAAGCTCTTCAACATGGGCAAGACCAAAGAGGCTTTCTAAGGATGTCAGGGAAAAGGGATCATAGACCTGCACAAAAGCTGGAATGGGCTACAAAACCATAAGTGAGACGCCGGGGGAGAAGGAGACGACTGTTGGTGCAAGAGTAAGAAAATGGAATAAATGTAAAATGACTGTCAGTCCACATCGATCTGGGGCACCTGCAAAATCACACCTCGTGCGGGGGGGGGGATCCTTGATCATGAGGAAGGGGAGAGATCAGCCTAAAACTACACGGGGGGAACTTGTTAATGATCTCAAGACAGCTGGGACCACAGTCACCAAGAAAACCATTGGTAACACCTTACGCCGTAATGGTTTAAAATCCTGCAGTGCCTGCAAGGTCCCCCTGATCAAGAATGCGCATGTGCAGGCCCGCCTGAAGCTTGCCAATGAACACCTGGATGATTCTGTGAGGGATTGGGAGAAGGTGCTGTGGTCAGATGAGACAAAAATTTAGCTATTTGGCATTAACTCAACTCGCTGTGTTTGGAGGAAGAGAAATGCTGCCTATGACTCAAAGATCACCGTCCCCACTGTCAAGCATGGAGGGGGAAACATGATGTTTTGGGGGTGCTTCTCTGCTAAGGGCGCAGGACTTCTTCACCGCATCAATGAGAGAATGGATGGAGCCATAGACCGTAAAATCCTGAGTGACAACCTTCTCCCTTCACCAGGACATTAAAAATGGGTGGTGGCTGGGACTTCCAGCAAGACAATGACCCAAAACATACAGCCAAGGCCACAAAGGAGTGGCTGAAAAAGAAGCACATTAAGGTCATGGAGTGGCCTAGCCAGTGTCCAGACCTTAATCCCATAGAAAACTTATGGAGGGAGTTGAAGCTCCAAGTTGCCAAGCGACAGCCTCAAAATCTTAATGATTTAAAGATGATCTGCAAAAAGGAGTGGAGCCAAATTCCTCCCGACATGTGCGCAAACCTAATCATCAACTACAAAAAACGTCTGACTGCTGTGCTCGCCAACAAGGGTTTTGCCAGTATTAAGTCTTATTTGCCAGAGGGATCAAGTACTTAATTTCTCACTGCAAAATGCAAATAAATTTATATCATTTATACAATGTGACTTTCTGGATTTTATTTTGGATATTCTATCTCTCAATGTTAAAATTAACCAACCTATGTATGTACAAAACAACTTCATCATGAGAAATTTCAAGCAGCCGATTTAAGAGATTTATGCTGATCAGACATCTCCTGCTGTGCCAGGTGACAAGTACAGTGCAGCATCTGCCAACCTGACTGCTGCCCGTGCCCGGGGCAGAGTATGTGGGCGGGCAATTGTGTAACACTATATAATATACAGGGTGTAATATACAAGACAGGGGAACATTACTACTCACACAATGTGAAGCGGATGTTACAATAACATTAGTGAGGTTCACAACACATGTAAATAGCGGCAGTATTATAGTAGTTATATTCTTGTACATAGGGGCAGTATTATAGTAGTTATATTCTTGTACATAGAGGACAGTATTATAGTAGTTATTATTCTTGTACATAGGGAGCAGTATTATAGTAGTTTATTCTTGTAATAGAGGACAGTATTATTTGTAGTTATATTCTTGTACATAGGGGCAGTAATATATTAGTTTTTATTCTTGTTACATAGGGGGCAGTATTATAGTAGTTATATTCTTGTACATTAGGGGGCAGTTATTATATTACTTATATTCTTTTACATAGGGGGGATTATTATAGTAGTTATATTCTTGTACATAGGGAGCAGTATTATTGTAGTTATATTCTTGTACATAGGGGGCAGTATTATAGTAGTTATTTTCTTGTACATAGGAGGCAGTATTTAGTTTGTAGTATATTGTTTGTAAATAAAGGGGGGAGTATTATAGTAGGGTTTTATTCTTTGTACATAGGAGCAGTATTATAGTAGTTTTTATTCTTGTACATAGGGGGCAGTATTATAGTTAAAATTATATTCTTGTACATAAGGGCAGTATTATAGTTAGTTATATTCTTGTACATAGGGAGGGGAGTTTTATAGTAGTTATATTCTTGTACATAGGAGGCAGCATTATGTAGTTATATTCTTGGGACATAGGGGGAGTATTATAGTGTTATATTCTTGTACATAGGGGCAGTATTATAGTAGTTATATTCTTGTTACATAGGGGCAGTATTATAGTAGTTATATTCTTGTAACATAAGGAGCAGTTTATAGTAGTTTATTCTTTTGTACATAGGGGCAGTATTTACGTTTATGTTTTGTTCTTTGTTAGGAGGGCCCTATTTAGTAGTTTGTTCTTGTACATAGGGGCAGTATTATTGTAGTTATGTTCTTGAACATGGGGGCAGTATTATAGTAGTTATTTTGTACCA